>JASAMX010029499.1:0-11355 GCA_030248175.1 Microlaimidae sp. YZB2_3
ATTGCACAATTATAAGGTAGATATATATATATATATATAACATATAACTGAATATAAATTTTTCTGTGTTCAAATTTGCTTGCTGTGTAATGCAATATGCTGATAAAAGATTGTTATGTAATTTTGTCACCACGTCAAAACTTAATCTGTACTCCGCATCATAAAAATCCACCCGCGCGGGAATGTTTTACATTGACCCAAGTTCGAAGGTCATAGGTTTGCAAACGCATTTTCTAACTTTTAAACTCTTTATAATAACAACGAAACATTGCCAGGTTACCTATACAAAAAGTTTAATATAGCAAAACATATGATATTTTACTTTTATTTTAATCGTGAATAAGCTGCAGTTATCCTATTATTGCGTTAAACAATTAACGTTTTTAATTAAAATAATAGACACCTCACACTCAATTGTGGTAAAATCCGCGGGCGCACAAAACAAGTTAGAGAGATGCGCGCTCAAGTTCCGGGAGGCCCATGCGCCTTTGTTTTATGACCTGTTGAGGATCAATTTCAATCATTTCACTCCCTTCTTCTTTGTTTCCTTCCTGCCCTTCTTGATATGAGAAATTAGGGGATGGAGGTGAAAATAATCCGTTTTCTTTTCACCTCCCTTAATCGGTCCTTTCCCTCATTATTTGTTCCTGTAACAACAATTGGTTTTAAAACCAATTTTCACATTACTATTTAGCAACAGGATTGCTAGATAAGTGCACAGTTACATTAAAAGCATACTGGTATCTCCAGGTGTTTTACACCCAAGATACATATCAAGCATGTAAAATCCTCAGGTTTTCAAAACCCAGGTCTTGCCAATTGCGTAAGTCTCCAGGGGCCTGTTTCATAAAATACTGGTCATCGTAAATTACAAGTCTATCAATAACTTTTTTTATTCTGAACCATTTGCGTTGAAATTTGAAATGAAAAAAGATTATATGCCATGTGCAAACTATTTAAAATTTCATGTACGAAGCTGTTGTGTGTTTAAAGTTATTCCAGTTTTAAACTTTGGCCACTTGTAATTTTTCACAAGTTCTCAAAAGAAAAATTTACCCTACTCCAAGTAGGGTAAAATATAAAAGCAACTAAACAAAATGTCTTAATTTGAAACAATTCATGATTCATTGTGCATGATATTAAATATGGTATAAATTAATAATGGAAATGTTTACAGTATAAAAACGGCTTAAATATAATATGTGCACAATGTTAAATTTGCAAAATATATATAATATAAATTAATAACTAAAATATGTATACTATACAAACGCTTGAAATGTAATTTGTGCACAGTGTGGAAATGAGTAAGCTACTTTCAATGTGCACAGTGTAAAAGCAGTGAAAACAAATATTGACTTTAGTCATGAACTAAAATGTGCATAGTGTAAAAGCAACGCAATGAATGCTGACTTAATCAATGCTAACTTAGCTAGCTTTGCACTTTAATAGTTTAGATTTAAATACTGTGTGCTGTTCATACTTAAGAAGTCCACAAGTCTGTGGAGCGGAGTAGATTTTTTCACTCCGCTGCAGAGTTAGCTGCGGATTAAACTCCTGTTAGCCCTAAAAATGACCTTTTTCAGCATGTGCAATTTATGATGTTAAGGAAAAATTTGTAAACCAACAAACTGAATTAAAAACTATATTTTAACAATGCTAGAAGTCTTAGGAACTTAAAAGTTTTCAAAACAAATGAAAATTTGAAAATCACACGGACCACCAAAAACATGGACAACCAAATTTGTTTGGCTTTAAATGCAAATTTAAACTTAGTTTTTCACCGATTTATTGTTCTTAAACCCAAGCAAAACCCTAGAAATCAAACAAAATGGTAATATAATTGATTTTTTTTTAATTGTTTCCAATTAAGACATTTTGTTTAGTTGCTTTTATATTGTGCGTATTGTAGCTTACTTCTTTCTTTCATTGCGCACATATTACAGTTAAAGTGTTTTAATACTATACACCTTTCAGTTATCAATTTATAAAGTATTTACTACACCTACAATACCATACCTACAATACTACAATACCTACAATGTGCCCAATATAAAAACAGCTTAACAAAATATCATTAACTGAAACGATACAAAATTGATGTGCATGATATTAAATACAATATAAGTTTATAACTTAAATGTGCATAGTATAAAAACGATGTAAATGTGCACCATGTAAAATGTTCACAATTCGCAGTAAATACTTTATAAATTGATAACTGAAATGTTTATAGTATTAAAACACTTTAACTGTAGTATGTGCGCAATAAAAGAAAAAAGTAAGCTACAATGTGCACAATGTAAAAGCAACTAAACGAAATGTCTTACACTGAAACAATTCATTATAATTGTACATGATATTAAATATGGTATAAATCAATAACCAAAATATTTACAGTATAAAAACGGCTTAAATATAATATGTGAACAATGTAAAATTTGCGAAATAATTATAAATTAATAACTGAAATATGTGTACTATACAAATACTTGAAATGTAATATGTGCACAGTGTGGAAACAAGCAAGCTACTTTCAATGTGCACAGAGTAAAAGCAGTGAAAACATGAAAAAATGTATACCGCATGATAATTTAAAAATTTTTATTCTTTTAAAAGCAATTTTATATATTAATATTATATATTATTGACAAATACAAAATAACAAAACAAATAAAACGGGTTAATTTATTCGTAAAGCCATCATATAACAGAGTTTCAGTTTTTAAAATAACATAAGATAAGTTTTATTTATCAACAATATATAATACATAAAAATCTAAATTTTTTTTGAAAATAAAAAAAGTTATATTTTGGTTTTTAGAGTTGTAGTTTTAGTTTTAAGTTTAATGTGGCATCATAGGTCATCTCAATTTCGGCAGTAGGTTATTTAAATCTTCCAGTCAGTTTTTTAAATAATCTTTTTTTGTTTTTAATGCAAAAAGTTATTTATACGAAAAATAGGAAAAATTGAATATATATTATCAAAACCAGCAAAATTGACTGAAGAACATCTCAGAATGTTTTGTGGCAAAATTAAACTTATTACTTTTTTCTATAGGACAGTTTGTAAAAAATTTTCTTATACCTTAAACTCTATAAATCGTCACCCGTCTTAAAGCTAACTGTTTTTTATATTGCAATAATATTAAAACGAAATTCAACATCAGAACTTTATTTTTTTCCTTTTAAACTGAACTTATAATATAAATTTATTGCAGGACAGCATTACCATCATATTTAAACTTCTGTCACTAAGATTTATTCTTTTGCCACTCAAATAGTCGTTCTACAGGTGCGCTGGTGCAAGGTATTGCTAATATATCACAAGCTACTGCATGTAAAAGCGGAAACTTGTCCTTCTCTTTTAACCAGAATTCCATAGGATCAGTTTTTTCTGCCAGATCTATTTCTGTCTCAAAATACTTATTGACTTCTTCTTGCGCTGCATTTTCATTTGTTATACATAGGTACATTTTTTGAGCCAAAAAGTTTCATTTTTCATTTGTTATACATAGGTACATTTTTTGAGCCAAAAAGTAATGCCATTTTTCGACGGATTAGTTTAGCTTGTTATGAGTTTTTTGAAAATTTAGAAGCAGAGTTGTAAAATAAATCGAGAGTTTGCTTCGAGGTTTTAAACTGTTTTTTGTGGTGAAATTTTAAATGTTTTTTCATATTTGTTGCGAAAATCGAGTTTACTTTTGGCTTAGAACAACCCTTAATTTGGCAAGAAGCATAGTTGCCTTCCTCATTAGCAACAAAATATTGCCAAACCAAGCTTTCTTTGGTTCGTCCTCCTTTATTGCTCGTGGCTCCAAGCGAATCAGGTGTTTCAGGGCGCGCATTATCAAAACTATCATGCAAAGTATCCATCTTTAAATCAACACGCAGTAATTTCGTATTTTTGTTTAGAACAAACAAATAAAACCATTTTAAGAACTCGACCTAAGATTTTTAGGGTAAACATAATAATTTGTATTCTTAATTTTCAAAACTATAATATTTTTAATAAGTGATGTTGATCGGAGCTTTGGAGCGGAGTTTCTATTTTAGAAGCTTAAAAGGCAATTTCCTTTATGACTTAGCTTAACCAAAATTTGCGCAAAATTAATACATATTTAAAGAATAAATATTATAATACGTGCGAAAAAATTGAAGTATTTATTTTTTTAGCAAGAAAAAATTGTTCAACGAAAATAATAAAAAAATCCATCTTCAGCTATATTACTGTTTATTTTGGATTATACTACAACAGTTAAATTTTGTGTTGATCTATTTGTTTTTAAAATATAGTCATTTGAATTTCGTAGTCTTTGTTTTTGTGAGACGCACTAAAATATTAATAAGCTAATAAGTAAACATTGAAATTATAATTCAATATAAAATTTAAATATTTTCATATACGAAATAACTGCGCAAATTATCACCGCATACTGTGCAGTGCTTTACGATAAAAAAGATCGCGCGCACGAGGTTTTACTGCACCCATTGCGCCTGCGCTGAGAAACACCAGTTGAGATTATTTGCGTTAAACCTGCTTATCAATACTGGTACTGGTACTGGAACTCGACCAAAATCAATTCGAGTACAAGTATTTTCTTACTTCCTGATTTTTTACCGGTACCAGTACCAGTATTTTTTCAAACCGGAATTTTAATACAGTACAGTACCAGTATTTTTGCTTTTGGAATTTTTTAATGCAGTACAGTACCAGTATTGTACTGGAACTAAAATGAGTGGTACTGGAAGGGTTTCAGTACCAGTACCAGTAATACTGTAACAACACTACCCGTAGCGCTCCCGCGCCACCTATGACATTTTCCCTTTATTTTTTGGTTATATAATTCGAAAAATGTGCCTGTTTTTTCCAGGTCTATTTTTTAACATTTTTCAAGGCAATAGTTTTTAAAACTTATTATTTATTTTTTACTAATATTAGCCGGTGCGGTTGGCGAAAAAATTATAAAATGACAGAAGTAAGTGGATTTTAGTTTTTTATTATATTCAGAAAGTAATATATGACCATAAAAACACAATTTTCTTTTACGGAATTCAATAAAATCTTGCATATAAATTAATACACATTTGTGACAGAAAGAATATCATTATAACTAGTGGCGCTCATCAACCGTTTTAAAAATATTAAAGGAAAATAGCAGAACGTTCCATATGGAATTATGTTTTTCACCACTATTTTATCGTCTAGTTTTAGTTGTTAATTCAATCGGTTATTTTTATACACCATTTTACACTTATAAAAATAGATGGTTGAAATAAATCATAATTAGACTATCTTTGATTACTTCTTTTAGTTAAAATAAGAGCAAAAATCTGTTGGTTTTTATTTAATCTAGTGTAAAAAAGGTTATTTTTTATTGAAGTTTTTAAATAGAAAAAAGCAAAAAAATAGATTTTTTTAGAAATGGATTGATCATATTTATTGCGAGTCCAATGTACGGTTTAAAAATTATTTAAGTTAAGAAAGTATTTTGAAAGCAATCATTTTGTTATAAAATGAATAGTGAACTAGGGGTCAGTCATAAACTCTTGTTTTTATTAAAGGTGAACTGCGGAGTTAAACTTTTTGTCTTTGATTTTTACTCCTTTCCTGTCCCCAATAGCTCACAAAAAATTTTTCAACAAAATATCAACAGAATAAATCTCCCCCCCTCAAAAATTTGCATAAATTTCAAAAATGATACGCGAGAATTTGTTAGGGCAAATTTTAAAAACATATTTTTTAACACAGAAGGTTAAAATTTTACATTTCGAAAAAAATAGTTTGTTTTTTGTATTTTTATATAAATCAACTTTAGCTTCAATTGTTGTTAATTCAAAAAAGAGTTGAGCATTGACATTAATAATTAATATTATTTAGTTATGGTTTTCGGAGATAAAAAAATACGTTTGTATTAGTTCGTTTGTTTGAGAATGTAAAAAATATGCCATAATTAAATAAACTGAATATTTTTCTAAGAAAATTAATATCGTGAAAAGGCTATTTTCTTTAAATTTATTAATTTTTAAGACAAAGTATAATAAAAAAGACATGAAAAAATGACACCAGTTTAATTTCTTTTCGATCAGTATTTGATTCATTATTTACTTTTCAGTTTTTGCTTCTTATAAAACATAAGACGAAAATTGAAATAAGAAGAAATAAAAATTAGATTATGAGTATCCATAAGTTTTTAGTTTTTTTTAATTTAAAAGTCAATACGAAAACAAAACAATCTTCTTCATGTTCAGCAGTTAATTCAACATTAAACAGGTTTAAATTTGTTATTTTTTTGGTTGTTTATGTTAGATTGATTTTTAGGTTTTGCTTAGGCTTAGGAAAAAAGTTTTTTGTCTTTAATCAGGAAGTTATATTTTCCGAAGATATGCAGAATGTATTTTTTCTGGCGCCGCCAAACTTTCCTACGAGTTCTAGCTTTTTTCATAATATGTTGCTTAATATTTTAAACGGTTAATATTTTGAATTTAAGTTTTCTGCTTAGGTTTGCTTAGGGTTCAATTTTAGCTTTATAGGATCGAAATCCTAATTTTAAGTAAAACAATCAAAAGGTGTTAATTTAAAAAAGGCAAGTTTTTTAAAAATATTTCGGACATCTCAAATGTTTGATTAGAATAAAATTTATTTTTATGTGTTTATTACAAATTCTTTGATCTGAAACCTCAAGTATGAATTTTTTTTTATTAAAAGAAAAAAAAATCGAAATGACGCAAAACACAAAAAAAGTTGTTGTTTTTAATATGCAAATAATTGTCACATGATTTATAACAAGGGGGAAGATTTATTCTAGAGTGAACACCAGAATAAATCTTCCCCTCTCTGTTAAGAATTTTATGCAAATTTTTGCTGTATGCTTTAACACAAGGGGGAATAAATATTCTGAGGGGGGAAGATCTGTTCTGGCGTGAACCAGAATAAATCTTCCGGGGGGAAGATCTGTAATGGGGGAAGATCTATTTTACGACACCGGCAGCAATTTGATGAAGTTTGGCCATGATTTTTGCCGTCACTTTGTATTTATAGCAAAAAAATTCCGTGTGTTTTGTAGGGGAAACGCAATATCTTGACAATCCCCAATCTTAACGATCAAGGAATCAATTAAAGTAGAAAGTAGATAGACGCCTTTTTAATGCCTAATTTGTAACTTAAATCATTATACCCATTGAGCAAGCTTTCATGTACAAAATTGTCAAAAAACGCCATTTTTTGGGGGAAGGGGGGATTATAACTTCTAAACCACTGGATATATTTTGTTGAAAAAATCTTTGGCAGCTATTGGGGGCAGGGGTAAAGTTTTCACAAAAAACATCAAAATCAAAGCCAAAAAGTTCCACTTTGCACCACACCTTTAAACGAAATTTGCACTCTCTCGCTTCCGTTGTTTAACAAGATGATATAAATGAGACAAACAATGTTAATATACGTATCGTCTTTTTTTAAACCCACCCCAAGTGGGTTATTAAGTTTAAGTTAAGTTAACTTTGGAATAAATTAATTTTTTCTTGTAAAAACTTTCTGAATTTTAACTATATTATTTTTCAACTATCTAGCAGTCTTAAAAATATTTTTAAACATAAATAACTAGCAAAAAACCAATTAAATATGGAAATATTTAATTATTAAATGTGAAAAAGTATTTTTTAAATTAAGAATTCGAATTTTTAATTTTACTAAGATTTTAATATAAGTATATATTTAGTTAAAAAATTACCTACTTAACTACCTAGTTTAAAAATTTTAAGTAGTTAACTACCTACTTACTACCTACTTGTTATTTTATTTAACTACTTAACTACTTACTTATAATTTTAAAAGTAGTTAACTACCTACTTAATTACCTACTTTGATTTTTGGCTAACTATCACAAAACTACCTGAAAGCGGGGCTCCGAGGAACATCGCTATTGGGGATGATCCGAAGCCTCAAAAACAGGAGCTCACTTTGGCTTATTTAAGCTTAAAATAGTTTTTCAGTTATTCCATTCGCTTTTTTAAGACTATTTTTATCGTTTCAAAAGATCTAGAGTTCCAAAAGGCTATGGAGCTCAAAGCTCGAAAAAACTTTATTATATTAAGTCACATATTTTTCTTTTATTTTTATGTTATAAATTTTTGTTAAAATCAAAATTAAGCTAAATTAAATCTGATTAACGATTCAACGCACGTGACTGAGTTGCCCAACAAAATTTATTAAAAAAACAAATAAAATGTAATGTTTTTGAAAATAAAATAATACTTATTCATTCTGTAATATTTTTACGCTTTATAATAAAACTATAATTCAGTGCGTCATTGATAATTTTCATTCTAAAGGATTCTGAAATTGTTTTGAGAAAAAGCATGAAATAATGGTGTAGAAATTTTTGCATTAAATAGTGGTTTACGCACGAAAGGTAAATTATTTTGTAAAAAATTATATAAAAAATACATTTAAATGCAAAAAAAGAACTTTGTTACAAAAAAACACCATAAAACCAAGAAACGCTAATTATTAAAGTGAAAATTACAAGGAGGCGAAAATATAATGAGGGGGAGAAAGGGGCGAAAATATTACGGCTCAGCCTATGAGGAAATCGCCGGGGGGGGGGCAAAAATATAATGGTTCTAATCTATGATAGAATTGGCGGAGGCAAAAATATCATAGCATCGAGCTATGAGGAAATTGCCGGCCGGCGATAAATAGGGAGGCGACAATATCATGCGACACCCGGCCCGCTTCTGCTCTAAAAAAATGAAATAAAAAATTATTATATTTTGTTTAAATTTTTAGGTTTTGCTTAGACTTACGAAAATACCACTAAATAAAAACAAAATTACTGAACGTGGTGGTGTAATAGTTAAATGTTGTAATTTATTGATTGTAAATTTAATTGCTTTAATTAGAACCTTTTTTCTAAAAACAGTACCTCATTAGGTCACCCTTCATTAGAGCATGTTATCATTTAAGCCTGTGTGCCCCAATAAAAATACTTTCTTTGATTGAAATCCAAGGAATTCAAATTAATATTTTAGGATTATGAAGATTTGAGCCCAGTCAATAATGAAGGAAATAAAACTGACGCCTCTAATGCGGTTCAACTCTGCTTAATTTCATTCCAAATCCAAAAAAATCATAAATTAATAGAAGATTGAAAATGTAGAAAAATAGCTTGAAACAAAAAAATGGCTTTAGGTTCCGGACCAGTATTCTGATTAATGACCTGATAAAGCCGCCATGGAAAGTTTTTTTACTGTAAGCTGAAATATGTGCAAAAAATAAATTTTATTATATTTTTTTATTTTAATGGAGAAAAAAAATCAATTTTCTCGATAGATGAAAAAAAAATTTTTTTTTGACATTCCTTAAAATTTATAGTTGTTCAAGACTTTTATTTACGGGATTATAAGTTTAGATGACAAAAAATCACAATTTTAATAGTGTGTTCTTGAAGAATGCCAACATTGGGAGCATAATATGATGAAATTTTTAATTTGAGGTGGTTTGCGCATCAGAAGAATATAACGAGAGAACTTCCTAGGATTCAGTGTCGCTGTAAAATGAGGTTGCTATCGCCAAGCGTCATTACGGCCCATGCCAGCTGAAACGTTTTTTAGAAACTCTGCTAATGTTTCGCTGTGGGTTCATATGCCCTAGTCGGTGAGTCAGCTTTAAAGGCAATCGCTTAAGGATCGACCAGGTATCACCCTTTAGGGTGCGGAGTGAAAGTCCCCAACCAAGAGCTAAATCTAACCTATAAAAATTTTGTAGTGAACCATAGGGTCGCACCATTTGTTTTCTAAAATCTCGCCAGCTGAAACGTTCGTTAGCAACTCTATCTGTCAATGTTTCGCTGGATTCATATGCCCTTATCTGAGAGTCAGCTTTAAAGGGAATCGCTCAAGAATCCGCCCGTTCTTTGTGGTACGGGGTGAAAGTTCCCAGGCAAATGCTAAATCTAATCTATGTTTGTATTTTCAGGAGCGGCAAAAAAAAACCGTGGTTAAAATATTTGCAGGGTTAATTAATTTTCGTTCGGTTTCCAAAAAACCAGTTGGCTTATCTGGAAGCTAGTTATGAGTCGTCAAAGTATAAACAGAGCGAAACAATGACAACAGTCTTGTTAACAAGCATTATATGGCGAGAGCATTAGAAAACTGAGGCTGCACCCCCAGGTTCACCAGCGGATTTTCATGTAGGCTAGAGTCAAAAAATAAATCTAATGAATAATTATATTTTCTTAAAATCTCAATGAAACTATTAGAACTAACTATGAGAGTTGTACCGTAACCTTATGATTAAAGAAATCAGTACAATCAGAACCTCAATCCAAAGCAGCACCATCTAGACAAGACGAGGCTAAGAGTCAAAAAGTATGAAATTTAACATTGATAGACAGGCATTCTAAATATATTAAGAAATCAATTTTGCAGTTTCTAATCAAAAAAATTAACATTTTTTAGACATAACTTTAAAAAAACCTATAAGCCAAGTAAACTTGTAACAAGCATTTAAAAATGTGGTAATTAAAATATGGCTGCATTCCAGGACCTCTTGGTTGGTGATCACACGTATTCACACCTAGTCTTTACAATTTAAATATTGGCCAAAAAACAAAACTTTTAAAGTTACGTTTTTATAAAAATTATATTCATTTTTATGTAAAAGAAAAAAATGTCATACAAACATTACAAAATCTACGATAGATTTATAATTAACCGGTCCCGTGATTGCCATTTCCTCGGTGAAAAGTGTTTTCATATGTATTGATTCCCGTTATTTTCGCTGGTAATCAGAGTGTGTTTGCGTGATTGCCTTTTCCCCCTGTGCGGATGCGGACCATTGCGAACGCACTCTAATTAGCAGCGAAAATAACGGGAATTAATACATTAACAAAAACACTTTTTACCTTCGTAACCGGGAAAAAGGCAATCACGAGAACGGGTTGAATTAAATATTTAAAATTTAACTATGCAAATTTTGTAATCCGAAAATTTTCTGACTTTAATTGGCTTTTGATAAATAAAATGTTAACAGATTTCAAAAATTAAGCAAAAAAAGACAAAAAGACATAACATTTTTGATCCCTTGACGACTAATTTCAATTACCAAGAGCGCCTGGATGGCAATAAAATTTTAATTATCTAATTTGACGGCTTGTTATAAGCTTAATAATGAAACTTTTTTTAAAAATCATATATAAAACTACGGTTCATGTTTTCTTTTATTAATTTTTTGCGATTCGTTAAAAAAAACTTAGAAACAAAAGAGTGCAATTCTTTCAAACTTAAGTTGAAAGAGAGCCACTAAAAAAACTTTTGCATCAGCATCAAAAATCACCATTTAAATCTAAAAACTTT
>JASAMX010029500.1:0-17056 GCA_030248175.1 Microlaimidae sp. YZB2_3
GTCTGTCACTTCGTTCAGTTACGTATTGTTCATAGATAATTTAGTTAGGTGGGGTGAAAAGTGGCAGCTTAAAACTGCAGCTCATAAATACTTTTTACTACATATAGGTAACGGAAATCCTAGGTTGCCCATATCAATAAATAATCAAAATCCTTACAATAACTGGCAAGATGCCTGTGACCTTGGAGTACTAGTGAATGAATCATTAAAACCTGCTTAGCATTGCTTTCAAAATGTGAAAATGCATATAAGATTATGAATATAATTTTTGTATGTTTAAAATAAAAAATACTAATGCCTCAATTCAAGCATTTAGGAGTTTTGTGGGTGTTGGATTCCCCCTTCCAGTTTTACCCCAGTTTTGTCCCAGTTTTTTATTTACAAATTTTGAAACTTAAGCAAAACAGTACGAAAGCTTCCTGGCCTAAAAGAGACAATTAGCAATTAAACTCGCCGATTACAAAACAAAATTCGCTAATTTTGACAGTTTCACTTCCCAAAAATGCTCTGTACCAGTGTTGAAGACCATAAGTACCTCCACCCTCATAAAAAGTGGCATAAACGTTATATATGCTAAATTTTCAGTCCCCATACTTAATATTTAATTTTTGAGCAGATCCTTCTTGTATCGTTAAGCAGGATACTAATGTTACTGGGTTTGAAATAAAGATGTACCTTTTGAATGCTTAACTCCCAAATTTCAAAATATTTTTCCTTGGTAGTTTTTACCAAAATATTCCCGTATATCAAAAGAAGGTTTGTGAATTTCTTGTAAAAATAATATACTATTTGACATTGCCATTTGCAATACAAATTGTTGTTTTGCTTTGTCATACAATCCCCCACAGTTCCAAGAACAAATAGACAAATTGTTGGTATCCATTTTTAAACATATTTAAAATATTTAAATTTTATAACGTTTCTTTTTGTAAAAAACAGAGCACCTTTAAAATTTGAAACTGTTTTCACCTCTAAAATAAACGAAAGTCACATTTAGTCGTGGCTTTCATGGTCGGTTTTTTCCGTATCTGATTCCATTTTTTTACTAGTGTGAACCCTTTTCAGTTGCTCTGATTCCAAAGAGAGATCTTCCGCATCTTTTGCCGCCCGCTTGGCTTGGCGCACTTCGTTTTGTGGACTGACCTTTTCCCTGTTTCGTTTCCGAGGATCGTCCACTTTTTTTTGAAGCCATCTGGGCTTCTTCAAGGGTTAAGTGTCTTTTATTTAAAAGGAGAGATTCTTTTTCGGTTTGCCGATAAGCATTCCAAAAGGAATCTTCCTTTTCAACCACCGCCATTATATTTTTACTAACTTCCTCGAAAAATTCCCCCTGCAATTTGAAATTGGCTTTATCCTCCTGAATTTCCTGATAATTTGACACAGGGTCATATATCGAAATAAACTTAAAACAACTTACATTTGTGGCATTCCAAGGGTTTGGACGGCGAACCACGCTCTCTTTAAGAAACGACCGCATTTCTTTAGCCCAGTGTGGTATTGAAAGATCTGCCAAGATTTTTACAGGCCCAGACTGGGGATCTTTAAGATGCTCCGATTTTTTTTACATGAGATATAAAAATAGTACCGTCGCTTTCAGCCAGTAAGGGTTCAGTTTTTCTTAAATGCCAATTTGCCTTCCGGAATTTCATCTACGAACTGCGAAATCTGAGGTAGATAGTATTTATTTTGATTAGGCGTTTTACTCAAAAATATTTGGTCCTTAGTGGTATATTGATTTTGTTTTGGCGTACTTACTGAAGCCCAATTTGTTGCCTTTGTTTGTTGCTTTGCCATCGATACGGACTGCTTGAGAGTTGGAAATTCTGTCTGACTGTGTATAGTACTAGACCTGCTTCTAAACCTAATTTGGTCGTCTGCTTCCAAAGCAACTGAAACTTTTGGAACACAAGTAGCCCACGGTTGGTGTTTAATACTGCACTTTTTGCAGATAGCAGGGCAACTTAATCTAAAATTTCCTAGCATGCCACAATTAAAGCATTTTACCTCTGATCGAAATCCTGGGTAGTTCGCGTAGCAAATGCGTCCTGACACCCTGAGGGAACTTGGAATAGCTTTGGTAGCCCCTTTTTCTTCATAAAACACAAACGTTACTCCAGATTCAATTCCGGCAAAGCCAGGCACCAATTCCCTTTCAATTTTTAACACTTTGCCAAACTGAGTCATTATTTTACACAAATCATTGTCACTTACATCAGGTGGAAAGCCACGAATTTGGATTTTGCTTCGATCCGGAGGTTTAGGCTTTTCTTGTAATTCAACGTCCAGGATTTCAAAAGCCGCTGTTTCTTCTCGCGTCGTTACCAAAAGTACTGAACCATTATTTTTATTTAAAAACTCTAGCTTTTGCTCTCGGCTTTTAAAAGACAATAAATAGCCTGGCTTACCTGCCCAGGCTGCTAAAGCGTCTACCGTTTCAATAAGTTCTAATCCTAACCCATTGAAAGTTGTTTTAAGCGCATAAAGCGCTGTTGCCTGCTGCGGTATATTTTCTGCCTTAATTTGGCTTTTTGGACTTAGGTGAACCGTTCGCAGCATTGGCTGCACCTGCGTTTGAAGATTAGGTCGCATACCGCAGACCTAATTATTTAATCTAAAAACACTTATGACACGCCAAATGACACAATAATTATTATAAATACACTAGTATTAAAAAATAGAAATTAAAAAACACTTGAAAAAGCAATTAAAAAACAGGAAGCATAAAATTACATATTTTGACAAGAGTTAATTTTGCGTTTACAAAAAAGGTTTAGGAATTTGGAAAAAAAAGAAAAGAAACAGAGTTTTTTGAATTAATATAGCAACTAGCCCATAAATATATAAAAAGTACAAAAAAAAGATTACACCGTGATTAATAATTACATAAATATACTATAAAGTAAATACAGAAAATGACACTAAATGATTTTAAAAACTGTAATTATTTTGCGGTGAATATTTTGCGTTTGCAAAAAAAAAGTTTGACTTTGGAAAGAGAAGCAACAGTTATTTTTAGAAATATGTTATCTAGCCCAAAAATATATGGAAAATACAAAATAAAATAGCACACACTGTATGGTTATTTTACAAAAAAGCTATAGAATTAATAAAAAAACAAGCTACATAATTTTAGCAAAGATTGATAATTCTGCGTTTACAAAAAAATTTTAGATTTTGAAAAAGAAACAATTTTTTTGAAAAATAAAGAAATTAACCAAATAAATATGTTAAAATTACAAATAAACTAGAAAATAGTGATATATATAAATGATTAGCTATAAAATAAACACTATAAGTTAATTTTCGCGCCACAAAATGAAATAAAAAAACGATTTCAAGATGATTTTTATGAAGCCGTCAAAAAAACCAACCAAGCCCACCAAGTTGTTGGAGGGGCTTTGACTTTTTTTTGGTGCATAGGATGGGTGAACCCGATATCCACCGGGCTTTTTTTAAAGCCATAAATTTAATGTTTCATTTTTAACATAGAGTTTTGGTTCGCGTCTACTGGCTTTGTTTATTCCCAACCCATTAAAGTTTAGAATACACCAAGCCCACCATATTATTGGAAGAGTTTTGATATATTTGCAGTATGTTAGACTAGTCGGGAATCTGTAATTCACCTGTGAATGTGGATATTTAGCTATGTATAAATATAAAGCTACTTTCAATACAATCTGCTTTAAACTATTAGGTGGAAGCAGAAAGTACCCAAGCCCCAGCTAACTAAGGGTAAACCCAACGTGGCTGTAACAGTTGTTTGTTGGATTAAAAAATGCACCCTATTAAGTAACCACTCAAATCATGAGAATCTGACGTCAGTTTATCAAACAAATACTCCGTATTAAATTGAATTTAATTTGCTGATAAAGTGACGTCAGATTCTTGTGATTTGAATGGTTACTTAATGGGGGCATTTTTTAATCCAGCGAACAACTGTTGCAGCTACGTTGGGTTTACCTTTAAGCTTAATAAGCTAATCTATATTACATTAATATGAAAAATTAAAGTCCTCAGTATGCTAAAATTGCCCTAGATTTGGATCACAGTTTAAATTAGCCAGTCAGTAAAATCTCTGTTTTATTACGTAATTTTATTACATAAAATTAGTATAATTAAATAATTTGCATAATGTAATGTTCTCTATTCATTTTCCCCCACTGCGAGATGTAGAGTTCATTCAATGATTCAAGTAATAAATAACAGTCATTTCGCTCTCTTATGTAGCATACAATACATACACACATGAGAGTTTCCCCACTTGGGCTAAACCCTAAGGAGATCTCTTAGGGAACGTAAGTGGAAATAGACCTTATTTTTCATAGTTTAATAATTTTGTTTTAGGTAAATAGATTAACAATTTTTGTTGCTATTGTCTTTTAGGCCAGGAAGCTTTCGTACTGTTTTGCTTAAGTTTCAAAATTTGTAAATAAAAAACTGGGACAAACTGGGTAAAACTGGAAGGGGGAATCAAACACCTACAAAACTCCTAAATGCTTGAATTGAGGCATTAGTATTTTTTATTTTAAACATACAAAAATTATATTCATAATCTATATGCATTTTTTGATATTTGAAAGCAATGCTAAGCAGGTTTTAATGATTCATTCACTAGTACTAAGGTCACAGGCATCTTGCCAGTTATTAGGATTTTGATTATTTATTGATATGGCAACCTAGGCTTTCGTTACCTATATGTAGAAAAAGATTTATGAGCTGCAGTTTTAAAGCTGCCACTTTTCACCCACCTAACTAAATTATCTATGGTTTTTGAAGTTTAAAATTATTATTGGATTTCTCTTGAACTTGATAGAGCTTGATGTCATCAGTAAACTGATTACTAGTTATAGCAGTCAATTCATCTGGGGGAAGTCGTTAACAAAAATTAAGAAAAAAAATGGGCCTACTCTTAAAAAGTGATTGGCTAATATAACGTAGAAATTAGTAAGTTTCTATGAATTTTTTAACAGGAAAGGATCTGCTCACTTAATTAGTAACTTTTACGATTTTTTTATTTATTAAAGGCTTATAGGAGCTAGCTGACCGCGAGATTGCAGATTATCAATATTTAAAAAAAACATTCAAAATTTTTCATAAAGCTAATTATACAAAGATTAAAAACTGTATTTTAATAAAATATTATTAAATACCTAATTAACCGAAATGAATTTTTTAGGGCTAAGTTGTTAATGTTTTGTATTTTTTGTGAAAAGGTGGATGTAAAAAAATTCTGCGTTCTTATTGGTTTTTTTAAAAACGTTTTTACCGCAAATTAATTGGTCCCTTCATGTTATCATTCTAATTTTCAGCGTCAGCAGATATAATTAACATAATAAAAAATTAGTGAAGACTCTCGTCTCATAATAAAATTTTTCCGATAAAACTCTGGTTAAAGGATGCATAGAATAGAGTTTACATGAAAAAGAAAGAATTTATAATACTTAACAAGCATAATAAATTAAAAATTCAAAACAATAGTTTTAACGTCCAAATTTTAGTTTTATTTTAGTTTCAGCGCGATGGCGAGAAGAAAAGTCCTTCTTCGGCCAAACATTTTTCCATATTTTTTTCTTATTTAACCATTTTAAGGGTGAAGAAAAAGTGATTTATGGTTACTTTTCAAATATAAGATTGTTTTAATTAAAAACAAAATATTTCTTACTTAGTCTGTCCTTCCTTAATTTGTTTTTAAATGAAAGTGCAGATTTCACACTTTAAAAAAAAATAAATAAAATGTTTCAAAAACTTAAAATCCTAGCAGAAAATTTTACACATCTTCAAACTAAGGATTTAAAGTCAGTGCACACTCAAGCAGTTTCTGCCATTTTAATTCCATAGAAATCATCAGCGCCTTTGGAGTTTTTTTCTTTGCAAAGTAATTTTGTTAACAATAGCGAGAATTTCCAATATTTCCAACAAAATATCCTCAGAACAAAATATATTTAGAACAAAATCAAAGGAAAGGTCCTGTGGTAAATATTAAAACTTTAAAAAGAGTCGGATTAAATTGGCCGAACCTTATTTTTTTGTTTTAAAACAATTATTTATGTTATTAATAAACATAAAACAAAAAATGAAGGTTAAAAGAATTTGACTTCAGTTATAAATAGGATTTGATTATTTTCGTAGAATATATTTATATAAATAGTCAAACAAAACTAGTGGTAAACCTAATTATAAAATAAAAAACCGCCGCACGAGACAAAACTGTATGTTTAATATGTAAAGAGCAATTATCATTTCAACGATATTTTTCTAATTTAATTTTACGAATTTTTTCGTTCAATCAACTAATATTATAGCAACACTTTTCGAACCTACTTATTTCGTTAATTTGTTCAAAATTTGATTTACGACTTTTTTTTCAACGAATTTTTTAGGGCCACATTTTAGAGAGTAAGACGGAAGTTGGGGAACCCCCCAGATCACGTTTTAAAATTTGAAGTCGTGTTATTAAAACATTTTGTTTGCGATTAGTTAAAAAAGCACAAATCCAACTAACTGAATTACCTTTATATCTGTATGAATCTAATTTAATAATTTATTTTTCATGTGATATTGAATCAAATGCTTTACTGAAATCAATGTACATTAAATTATTGATTTTGTTACTGTCTAAAGCTTTTCCCCAGTCACTTATACACTCTAATAGCTGGGAACAAGTAGATTTTCTACTTAAAAATCCATGTTGAGCCTTGGTTATTAGGTTGTGTTGATTTAAATAATCAATTATTTGATCATATAGGCAGGTTTCCATAATTTTACAAGCAACAAAAGTTCAAGAAATTCAGCGATAGTTGTTGGAATCACTGGCACATACTTTTTTATAAATAGGGATGACAATAGCAGTTACCCATATTGGGGGTAGCTTATGCAATTTAAATGAAACAGTAAAAAATTAGCAAATGGTTCAACTAATAAATCCGCTAAATTTAAAAAAAAAAACATAGCTGGAATACCATCTAGTGTTTTACTAAGTTTATTAAACAACCTTATAAACAATCTTATAAACAACCATTGTGCAATTGCTAATGATTTTAGTTGTAAAGTTTCAGAAGACGAAGGGGTATTACCAATGTTATTTGCCATTGTCAAAATACATATATACCCAATTAAGTTAAGATTTATAGTCGGTGCAAACAAATCCAGTACAAAATCTATAGCTATTTTATTAGGTAAAATCCTAAAGTTCTTCAAAACTCATTTTTATAATTATTGTAATTCACTTGTTAAAAAATTGGTGCTACGAATTGGTCTATAGACAATAGCTTACAAGTAATTAATAAAATTGAAAATATTAAAAGCACTGATCATATTGTAACTGCATATTTTAGCAGTTTATATACAAACTTATCTTTTAACACAGTATTAGATACAATGTTTCAATTAACTGATTTCCTCTTTAACAATGCCAAAAAGCAATATCTGGCAGTAGGATGAATATGATAAATGTTTTTATACTGATAACAATCTAGTATATGATAAAATAAATGTCTATTCAAAATGTGAAAAAATCCAATTAAATTTGTCGTTATCAATACATATATTAAATTTTCTGGAACTATTTTTTAAACAAATCTCTGGTATTCCTATGGGAGTTAATGTTTCTCCTCAAATTGCAGATTTATTTCTGTCATTTATGGAATTCATTTATCTCAAAAAATCCACATTCTAGAATTATTACAAAAAATACAGTAAGATATATGGATGATGTTGTATGTTTTAACTGTCAAAAATTTCTTGAAATTTGTAAAAATATTTTGCCAGATTCATTACCTCTTTCACAAACTAATAAATCGATCAATACATGTGAGTATTTAGATTTACAAATAAAGGTTAACAATGTTTATAGGTCTATAACTGTTTATAACAAAGCGGCTGCTTTTGAGTTGATTGTTATCAGGTATGTACACAAATATAGCAATGTCTTTGATAGTCTAGGAACTAATGTTTTCTATTCTCAGTGAAAAGGAAAAATTCTTATTAAAAATAAATGAATTGTTCCTTCAATTTTTAAATCTTAGTAGTATAAAAATAGTGAGTTATTTGACAAAAAAATTTTATATAAATTATAAACCACTTTTATCCAAACTTAATATACATAAAAAGTAAAATTTAACTATAAATTATCTTTGATTATTTGCTTGTTTTCTAAATACATCAAACAATTCTATAAATATTAAAAATTTTAAGGTATGCTCTTGCATACCTTGTTGCACTACCCTGATCCATCTGTGGTTCGCCACAACACAGTTGCTTATCCTGGATTGCTTGATTGCTACTACTGGTTGCTTTACTCCTAATTTTTTAGTAGCAAAACCAAAAATTTGAATTGCTTTTTAAAATTAATTGCCTATCAATTTTGTTTTTTACTTTTTGCTTTCTAATTAATAATTATTATTTTTCTTATTATTATTTTTCATACATCGTTAAAAATAAATATGCAAATTGAATACTAATTTACTATTAAAGGATTAATCCGCGGGTGTTTAATCCAAGCCAGTAACTTGTTCGACTTTGCGTAAAATTAACAAAATACAGACCTTAACGCATAACAAAAACTATTGTTTGTTTTCTTTAAGCATGATTTGGTTTTTTTTACAATTTTTTATAATGTATTATTTTGGCGTATTTTAATATTATGATTGTCATTTAATTCCAATTTTTATTTTATAATATCCCACCAATATTTTTTTAAACTCTTCTTACTTTTGCTTATAGCCCTTTTATTATATTTTTTTTTTATTTTTATTATTTTTATTGTTCTCTCTGTATTATTAAATATAACCTCACATCTAATCCCTAAAATCCTCTAATAGAGGTGGGGCTTTGACTAACATTCTACATCAACAACAGTGCTGATATAGGGTGGTAGGCGGTAATATGGAATATCCATGGCCGGCCCGCTTCAGCTTTAAAAAAAAAAAAGAGTTTAAAAAAAATATTGGTGGGATATTAAAATAAAAATTGGAATTAAATGACAATCATAATATTAAAATACGCCAAAATAATACATTATAAAAAATTGTAAAAAAACCAAATCATGCTTAAAGAAAACAAACAACAGTTTTTGTTATGCGTTAAGGTCTGTATTTTGTTAATTTTACGCAAAGTCGAACAAGTTACTGGCTTGGATTAAACGCCCGCGGATTAATCCTTTAATAGTAAATTAGTATTCAATTTGCATAATTTATTTTTAACGATTGTTGATTGAAAATAATAATAAGAAATATAATAATTATTAATTTAAGAAAGCAAAAAGTAAAAAACAAAATTGATAAGCAATTAATTTTAAAGAAGCAATTCAAATTTTTGGTTTTGCTACTAAAAAATTAGCAGTAAAGCAACCAGTAGTAGCAATCAAGCAATCCAGGAGAAGCAACTGTTGTTGTGGCGAACCACAGACGGATCAGGGTAGTGCAACAAGGTATGCAAGAGCATACCTTAAAATTTTTAATATTTATAGAATTGTTTGATGTATTTAGAAAACAAGCAAATAATCAAAGATAATTTATAGTTAAATTTTACTTTTTATGTATATTAAGTTTGGATAAAAGTGGTTTATAATTTATATAAAATTTTTTTTGTCGAATAACTCACTATTTTTATACTACTAAGATTTAAAAATTGAAGGAACAATTCATTTATTTTTAATAAGAATTTTTCCTTTTCACTGAGAATAGAAAACATTAGTTCCTAGACTATTAAAGACATTGCTATATTTGTGTACATACCTGATAACAATAAACTCAAAAGCATCCGCTTTGTTATAAACAGTTATAGACCTATAAACATTGTTAACCTTTATTTGTAAATCTAAATACTCACATGTATTGATCGATTTATTAGTTTGTGAAAGAGGTAATGAATCTGGCAAAATATTTTTACAAATTTCAAGAAATTTTGGACAGTTAAAACATACAACATCATCCATATATCTTACTGTATTTTTTGTAATAATTCTAGAATGTGGATTTTTTTGAGATAAATGAATTCCATAAATGACAGAAATAAATCTGCAATTTGAGGAGAAACATTAACTCCCATAGGAATACCAGAGATTTGTTTAAAAAATAGTTCCAGAAAATTTAATATATGTATTGATAACGACAAATTTAATTGGATTTTTTCACATTTTGAATAGACATTTATTTTATCATATACTAGATTGTTATCAGTATAAAAACATTTATCATATTCATCCTACTGCCAGATATTGCTTTTTGGCATTGTTAAAGAGGAAATCAGTTAATTGAAACATTGTATCTAATACTGTGTTAAAAGATAAGTTTGTATATAAAGTGCTAAAATATACAGTTACAATATGATCAGTGCTTTTAATATTTTCAATTTTATTAATTACTTGTAAGCTATTGTCTATAGACCAATTCGTAGCACCAATTTTTTAACAAGTGAATTACAATAATTATAAAAATGAGTTTTGAAGAACTTTAGGATTTTACCTAATAAAATAGATATAGATTTTGTACTAGACTTGTTTGCACCGACTATAAATCTTAACTTAATTGGGTATATATGTATTTTGACAATGGCAAATAACATTGGTAATACCCCTTCATCTTCTGAAACTTTACAACTAAAATCATTAGCAATTGCACAATGGTTGTTTATAAGATTGTTTATAAGGTTGTTTAATAAAATTAGTAAAACACTAGATGGTATTCCAGCTATGTTTTTTTTTAAAATTTAGCGGATTTATTAATTGAACCATTTGCTACTTTTTTACTGTTTCATTTAAATTGCATAAGCTACCCCCAATATGCGTAACTGCTATTGTCATCCCTATTTATAAAAAAGTATGTGCCAGTGGTTCCAACAACTATCGCTGAATTTCTTGAACTTTTGTTGCTTGTAAAATTATGGAAACCTGCCTATATGATCAAATAATTGATTATTTAAATCAACACAACCTAATAACCAAGGCTAAACATGGATTTTTAAGTAGAAAATCTACTTGTTCCCAGCTATTAGAGTGTATAAGTGACTGGGGAAAAGCTTTAGACAGTAACAAAATCAATAATTTAATGTACATTGATTTCAGTAAAGCATTTGATTCAATATCACATGAAAAATAAATTATTAAATTAGATTCATACAGATATAAAGGTAATTCAGTTAGTTGGATTTGTGCTTTTTTAACTAATCGCAAACAAAATGTTTTAATAACACGACTTCAAATTTTAAAAACGTGATCTGGGGGGTTCCCCAAAGTTCCGTCTTACTCTCTAAAAAGTGGCCCTAAAAAATTCGTTGAAAAAAAAGTCGTAAATCACATTTTGATTAAATTAACGAAATAAGTAGGTTAGAAAAGTGTTGCTATAATATTAGTTGATTGAACGAAAAAATTCGTAAAATTAACTTAGAAAAATCTCGTTGAAATTGATAATTGCTCTTTACATATTAAACATACAGTTTTGTCTCGTGCGGCGGTTTTTTATTTTATAATTAGGTTTACCACTAGTTTTGTTTGACTATTTATATAAATATATTCTACGAAAATAATCAAATCCTATTTATAACTGAAGTCAAATTCTTTCAACCTTCATTTTTTGTTTTATGTTTATTAATAACAAAAATAATTGTTTTAAAACAAAAAAATAAGGTTCGGCCAATTTAATCCGACTCTTTTTAAAGTTTTAATATTTACCACGGGACGTTTCCTTTGATTTTGTTCTAAATATATTTTGTTCTGAGGATATTTTGTTGGAAATATTGGAAATTCTTCGCTATTGTTAAAACAAAATTACTTTGCAAAGAAAAAAACTCCAAAGGCGCTGATGATTTCTATGGAATTAAGATGGCAGAAACTGCTTGAGTGTGCACTGACTTTAAATCCTTAGTTTGAAGTGTGTAAAATTTTCTGCTAGGGATTTTAAGTTTTTGCAACATTTTATTTATTTTTTTTAAAGTGTGAAATCTGCACTTTCATTTACAAAACAAATTAAGGAAGGACAGACTAAGGTAAGAAATGTTTTGTCTTTTAATTAAAACAATCTTATATTTGAAAAGTAACCATAAATCACTTTTTTCTTCACCCTTAAAATGGTTAAATAAGAAAAAAATATGGAAAAATGTTTGGCCGAAGAAGGACTTTTCTTCTCGCCATCGCGCTGAAACTAAAATAAAACTAAAATTTGGACGTTAAAACTATTGTTTTGAATTTTTAATTTATTATGCTTGTTAAGTATTATAAATTCTTGCTTCATGTAAACCTATTCTATGCATCCTTTAACCGGAGTTTTATCGGAAAAATTTTATTATGAGACGGGAGTTTCACTAATTTTTTATTATGGTTGAATTATATCTGGCTGACGCTGAAAATTAGAATGCAGACATGAAGGGACCAATTAAAATTGTGCGGTAAAAACGTTTTTTTTTTAAAAAAACCAATAAGAACGCAGAATTTTTTTTCAACTCCACCTTTTCACAAAAAATACAAAAATTAACCAACTTTAGCCCTTAAAAAAATTGCATTTCGGTTACAAATTAGGTCATTTAATAAATATTTATTAAAATACAGTTTTTAATCTTTGGTATTAATTAGCTTTAGTGAAAAATTTTGAATGTTTTTGTTGTTAAATAGTCGATTAAATACTGCAAATCTCGCGGTCAGCTAGATTTTTTTTACCTATAAGCCTTTAATAAATAAAAAAATCGTAAAAGTTACTAATTAAGTGAGCGGATCCTTTCCCGTTAAAAAATTCGTAGAAACTTACTAATTTCTACGTTATATTAACCAATCACTTTTAAGAGAGTAGGCCCATTTTTGTTCTTAATTTTTGTTAACGACTTCCCAGACGAATTGACTGCTATAACTAGTAATCAGTTTACTGATGACGTCAAGCTCTATCAAGTTCAAGAGAAATCCAATAATAATTTTAAACTTCAAAAATCCATAGATAATTTAGTTAGGTGGGGTGAAAAGTGGCAGCTTAAAACTGCAGCTCATAAATACTTTTTACTACATATAGGTAACGGAAATCCTAGGTTGCCCATATCAATAAATAATCAAAATCCTAATAACTGGCAAGATGCCTGTGACCTTGGAGTACTAGTGAATGAATCATTAAAACCTGCTTAGCATTGCTTTCTAATATCAAAAAATGCATATAAGATTATGAATATAATTTTTGTATGTTTAAAATAAAAAATACTAATGCCTCAATTCAAGCATTTAGGAGTTTTGTGGGTGTTGGATTCCCCCTTCCAGTTTTACCCCCAGTTTTGTCCCAGTTTTTTATTTACAAATTTTGAAACTTAAGCAAAACAGTACGAAAGCTTCCTGGCCTAAAAGAGACAATTAGCAACAAAAATTGTTAATCTATTTACCTAAAACAAAATTATTAAACTATGGAAATAAGGTTATTTCCACTTACGTTCCCTAGAGGAGATCTCCTTTGGCGTTTAGCCCAAGTGGGGCGATACTCTGCATGTGTGTATGTATTAGTATGCTACATAAGAGAGAGCGAAATGACTGTTATTTATTCTGAATCATTGAATGAACTCTACATCTCGCAGTGGGGGAAAATGAATAGAGAACATTACATTATGCAAATTATTTAATTATACTAATTTTATGTAATAAAATTACGTAATAAAACAGAGATTTTACTGACTGGCTAATTTAAACTGTGATCCAAATCTAGGGCGATTTTAGCATACTGAGGACTTTAATTTTTCATATTAATGTAATATAGATTAGCTTATTAAGCTTAAAGGTAAAGCCAACGTAGCTGCAACAGTTGTTCGCTGGATTAAAAAATGCCCCCATTAAGTAACCATTCAAATCACAAGAATCTGACGTCACTTTATCAGCAAATTAAATTCAATTTAATACGGAGTATTTGTTTGATAAACTGACGTCAGATTCTCATGATTTGAGTGGTTACTTAATAGGGTGCATTTTTTAATCCAACAAACAACTGTTACAGCCACGTTGGGTTTACCCTTAGTTAGCTGGGGCTTGGGTACTTTCTGCTTCCACCTAATAGTTTAAAGCAGATTGTATTGAAAGTAGCTTTATATTTATACATAGCTAAATATCCACATTCACAGGTGAATTACAGATTCCCGACTAGTCTAAAATACTGCAAATATATCAAAACTCTTCCAATAATATGGTGGGCTTGGTGTATTCTAAACCTTAATGGGTTGGGAATAAACAAAGCCAGTAGACGCGAACCAAAACTCTATGTTAAAAATGAAACATTAACTTTATGGCTTTAAAAAAAGCCCGGTGGATATTGGGTTCACCCATCCTATGCACCAAAAAAAGTCAAAGCCCCTCCAACAACTTGGTGGGCTTGGTTGGTTTTTTTGACGGCTCCATAAAAATCATCTTGAAATCGTTTTTTTATTTCATTTTGTGGCGCGAAAATTAATTTATAGTGTTTATTTTATAGCTAATCATTTATATATATCACTATTTTCTAGTTTATTTGTAATTTTAACATATTTATTTGGTTAATTTCTTAATTTTTCAAAAAAATTGTTTCTTTTTCAAAATCTAAAATTTTTTTGTAAACGCAGAATTATCAATCTTTGCTAAAATTATGTAGCTTGTTTTTTTATTAATTCTATAGCTTTTTTGTAAAATAACCATACAGTGTGTGCTATTTTATTTTGTATTTTCCATATATTTTTGGGATAGTTAACATATTTCTAAAAATAACTGTTGTTTCTCTTTCCAAAGTCAAACTTTTTTTTTGCAAACGCAAAATATTCACCGCAAAATAATTACAGTTTTTAAAATCATTTAGTGTCATTTTCTGTATTTACTTTATAGTATATTTATGTAATTATTAATCACGGTGTAATCTTTTTTTTGTACTTTTTATATATTTATGGGCTAGTTGCTATATTAATTCAAAAAACTCTGTTTCTTTTTTCTCTTTTTTTCCAAATTCCTAAACCTCTTTTGTAAACGCAAAATTAACTCTTGTCAAAATATGTAATTTTATGCTTCCTGTTTTTTAATTCGCTTTTTCAAGTATTTTTAATTTCTATTTTTTAATACTAGTGTATTTATAATAATTATTGTGTCATTTGGCGTGTCATAAGTGTTTTTAAATTAAATAATTTAGGTCTGCGGTATGCGACCAAATCTTCAAACGCAGGTGCAGCCAATGCTGCTAACGGTTCACCAAGTCCAAAAAACCAAATTAAGGCATAAAATATACCGCAGTAGGCAACAGCGCTTTATGCGCTTAAAACAACTTTCAATGGGTTAGGATTAGACGATTGAAACGGTAGACGTCTATAGCTGGCAAATAAGCCAGGCTATTTATTGTCTTTTAAAAGCCGAGAGCAAAAGCTAAGTCTTCGAGAAAATAGCGGTTCAGTACTTTTGGTAACGACGCCAGAAGAAACAGCGGCTTTTGAAATCCTGGACGTTGAATTACAAGAAAAGCCTAAACCTCCTGATCGAAGCAAAATCCAAATTCGTGGCTTTCCACCTGATGTAAGTGACAATGATTTGTGTAAAATAATGACTCAGTTTGGCAAAGTGTTAAAAATTGAAAAAGGGAATTGGTGCCTGGCTTTGCCGGAATTGAATCTGGAGTAACGTTTGTGTTTTATGAAGAAAAAGGCGTCAACCAAAGCTATTCCAAGTTCCCTCAGGGTGTCAGGACGCATTCGTGATGCGAACTACCCAGGATTTCTATTTAGTAGGTAAAATGCTTTAATTGTGGCATGCTAGGAAATTTTAGATTAAGTTGCCCTGCTATTGCAAAAAGTGCAGTATTAAACACCAACCGTGGGCTACTTGTGTTCCAAAAGTTTCAGTTGCTTTGGAAGCAGACGACCAAATTAGGTTTAGAAGCAGGTCTAGTACTATACACAGTCAGACAGAATTTCCAACTCTCAAGCAGTCCGTATCAATGGCAAAGCAACAAACAAAGGCAACAAATTGGGCTTCAGTAAGTACGCCAAAACAAAATCGATATACCACTAAGGACCAAATATTTTTGAGTAAAACGCCTAATCAAAATAAATACTATCTACCTCAGATTTCGCAGTTTGTAGATGAAATTCCGGAAGGCAAATGGCATTTAAGAAAAACTGAACCCTTACTGGCTGAAAGCGACGGTACTATTTTTATATTTCATGTAAAAAAATCGGAGCATCTTAAAGATCCCCAGTCTGGGCCTGTAAAAATCTTGGCAGATCTTTCAATACCACACTGGGCTAAAGAAATGCGGTCGTTTCTTAAAAGTAGTGCCGTTGAAGTCTGGACCACAAATGTAAGTTGTTTTAAGTTTATTTCGATATATGACCCCGTGTCAAATTATGAGGAAATTCAGGAGGATAAAGCCAATTTCAAATTGCAGGGGGAATTTTTTGAGGAAGTTAGTAAAAATAGAATGGCGGTGGTTGAAAAGGAAGATTCCTTTTGGAATGCTTATCGGCAAACCGAAAAAGAATCTCTCCTTTTAAATAAAAGACACTTAACCCTTAAAGAAGCCCAGATGGCTTCAAAAAAAAGTGGACGATCCTCGGAAACGAAACAGGGAAAAGGTCAGTCCACAAAACGAAGTGCGCCAAGCCAAGCGGGCGGCAAAAGATGCGGAAGATCTCTCTTTGGAATCAGAGCAACTGAAAAGGGTTCACACTAGTAAAAAAATGGAATCAGATACGGAAAAAACCGACGATGAAAGCCACGACTAAATGCGATTTTCGTTTATTTTAGAGGTGAAAACAGTTTCAAATTTTAAAGGTGCTCTGTTTTTTACAAAAAGAAACGTTATAAAATTTAAATATTTTAAATATGTTTAAAAATGGATACCAACGATTTATCTATTTGTTCTTGGAACTGTGGGGGATTGTATGACAAAGCAAAACAACAATTTGTATTGCAAATGGCAATGTCAAATAATATATTATTTTTACAAGAAATTCACAAACCTTCTTTTGATATACGGGAATATTTTGATAAAAACTACCAAGGAAAAATATTTTGAAATTTGGGAGTTAAGCATTCAAAAGGTACATCTTTATTTCAAACCCAGTAACATTAGTATCCTGCTTAACGATA
>JASAMX010029501.1:0-13758 GCA_030248175.1 Microlaimidae sp. YZB2_3
AGGCAGGAAGGTAAAAAAACAAACGATAGTCAAAAACCTTTTATTTGAACGAAAGCTGTTCAGTGTTTAAGTTTTCCGCAGAATTAAGGCTGGTTCATATTTATGACAAAACGTCCTTTGGACAAAGTCCAAAGGACAATTTTAGCAAAACGAAAACGTTCTTTGGACAAGACAAAACGTCCTTTGGACTTTTTCCTTTGGACGAAGTATGAACGCTACTTAGAATTTGTCCTTTGGACAAAGTTCAAAGGACAAAATCGAAACGGGAAAAGTCCAAAGGACGTTTTTACGCTGTATTGGTCCTTTAGACAAAGTCCAAAGGACTTTAGTCCTGTTAGCCTATTAATTTTAATCAATTTTAGCCTATTAGCGCTGGGTAAAAATTTTCAATAAAGGTGGCTGGCTACGGAATCTTTTTGAGCTTTTTACTCTTATTCCTACAGAGAAAAATATATAGCCTCAAAGCACAAAGAACCCCGCCATTTTGGGGTCCTAAAATTCTAACTTCAAACTACCTCGAACGCATTGAAGGCAGGCAGAAGCAGATTAATTTAGAATGAAGGTTAGTGGAAGGCAGACAAGAGACAGAAAAATTGTCGATAGAGACAGTTAAAAACCTGTCAGTTCAAAAAGGACACCATCCTTACCGCGGTAATATGCAAATTATTTAGTTAATTTGTTTTCTTAAATTAAAGAAATCTCGACTTTACTACGCGATAAAAAGCCAGTATTAATATAAAATCAATGTGATTCTGACTTATAACGCTTATGGAATTTATGTGTTAAAAGGTTAGAAGAATCAACGTTACGAAAATTTTATGACGATTTTGGCTTATTGTGATTGTACAGTAAGGACGAATGTTTAATAAAATTTTTAAGTGCAATGAAAATATATAATACATAATTTTTCATCCCATTTTTCGAGTAATACAAAGTCAAAAGATATAAATTTATTAAAAAATGTAAAATCTTACTTTTTTATAAAAGTCAAATTCGCTTTTTTTATTTATTTATACCTGCTCTAATTATATAAAATTATTAACAAAATTTCATTGATAAAATTATGTTAAATACGACAAAACACGAAAAATCATGATTCTCTATGTTTTGCTCATTTGTTATTAAAATGTAAATACATAAAATGCTATTTATTTAGTAATTGTTAATAAATACTGTAAAATTTGTTTTATTTTTTTAAAAATTATCATTAAAATTGTGTGTTCCTCAATTATTTAAAATAATAAAACGTATTGCTATTAACAATGTTAAAAAAAGTGTTCGTAAAACTAGAAATTTATATTTCAGGCAATTTTGCGGTTTACGTTCCGTCTTACAAAGTAAAAACTTTTAGAACAATAACAGGTATACAATACGAACGGTTTAATTTTGATAGTTTTAAAACATTATTTACATTTTGTTATGACATAGTCTTTAAAATAATATTATAGACTCATTTCGCGTGGTAAACAAGTGCTTTTTAATTATTTCTTGTTTACTCTTCGGTTGCAATCCATGTTTAGAGTAAAAGTGTATGGAAGGTTTGATTTATGTGCGTGGTGTCTTGCTGATTGAAAATTTTTCCCATCATATAGTGACATCACTGTGCCTTTAAATCATAGTGTAAAAAATAAAGTTGTATTTTTATTTTCTGTCTGAGCTGCTTTATTGAAACAGGACATTCAATAAAATAAAATATATAAATAAAATTTAATAAAATAAAAAAGCGCTGATAGCATTCTGTTTCTCCCTGAATTTGTTTGACACGAGTGTTTTTTTGTTTTCTGTTGTTTTTGTTTTTTAAAGTTTTTTTTAAACATTGTATTATGTTCGATTGTGTAACTTAAAATAAAACTTTCTTGTCTTGTCTTGTCTTGTCATAAATGTTTAACTGATATTTTTATGGTCAGTGAAAAAAATTATCAATGGATTAGCGTTGGTTACATTTTAATTATTTTCATTTTTATAATAAACTGTTTTGAAATTTATGTACGGTATTTGAATACGGTATAGTCTGTGCACCTTTGATTTAAAGATGCGGTAACTTTTTGTCTTCGATTTTCAATAATTTTTCTAAGACTTACCATGCCCCCAGTTCTCCGATTTTTTGCGTCAAAATATCTCTGGCGGTTCGAAATATCGATCCTCCGAAAATGTTTTTTTTCGATGATTATTTACTTAAAATATTGCTTAACGGGTGTGAACTTAAGTTACGACTGATGCCCCCCAAAAAGCGAGTTTTGTTAAATTATTGCGTTACTGTACAAAAAACAATAACAATAACAAAACAATATTGCTTTAGTGTCCAAACATCCCGACGTGTAGTAATATATTAAGTGCAGAAACAAAACAAGCAATTTTAAGTGAAAGTTTTTTAGTGTGGTGACTTTAAATACACACCACCCTTTGTTTTTCCACCTCTAAATATGGTTGAGAACCAAACCTATGTTACTCTTTTAGTGACTTTAGTGTAGTGACTTTTAAAACACCACCTTTTTTTAAATGCAGTTGAGAATCCACACCATGACAGTTTTTACCAACTTTGTGTAGTGTAGTGACGTGTAAAACACACCACTTCATGTTTTGAATGGGTTTCTAAGTTTTTTAGCAATTGGTCCTTGAAATTGTACGTTATATTCATGTTTTAAAAATTGAAGTTCCCGAAATGGTGTTATTCTGTTTCATACAAATTATTTAATACAAATTTTGATGAGAAAATAACGGTTTCTGGTACAAAAATTCGGATTTCTGTGGGTCTGTGTTTTTTATGTTTAAACGACAATAGCTTGGTATATTTTTAAAGGATCAAAAAGATAAAATATATTTGAAAACTGAGAAAGATATACACAAGGATTCTTTTAAAATTGATTTCATTGATTAAAATTAACTTATTTCAAACCCGATCATTTGGAGGATTCCACGCCTAATATCATAAAAATTAACATTTTTTGCTATATCTTTGTTGTTTTTAATTTATCTTTCTTAAAGATGTGGTACCAAGTCAAACTTTTTTGTCTTCGATCTTGATTATCTCTTGTAAAAACTTTAGCTATGCCCCAAATAGCCCACAAAATTTTTTTATCAAAATATCTCCACCAGTTCAGAAGATATGACCCCTAAAAATGGCAATTTTTGATAATTCTGTAACTACAGATTATATGTACACTCTAAAAAAATATTACTACTTTCTACTTTAATTTCATACCTTGATTGTTAAGATTGATGCAGTGTTGGTTGAGATATTGCGTTTTCCGTACAAAAAATCCTCGATTTTTTGTTTAAAACACGAAACGACGGCAATGATTTGATTTAGTTTGTCCAACATTTTTGCCTACACTTCGTAATTTTAGCGACAAAATTGCCGGTTTTTTGCCCGAGAAACGCAATATCTCGAGAAATACTACTCCAATTTTAACAATCAAGGTGTCAAATTAAGGTAGAAAGTATCCGTTTTCTTTGAGCGCATACTTTGTAACTTAATTTTTTTTATACCACTTGAGAAATTTTTTCAAATACAGAATTGTCAAAAAAGCAAATTTTGAGGGCCATGTCTCCTAAACCAGTGGTGATATTTTGATAAAAAAAATTTGTGGATTTTTGGGAGCAGGAGTACAATTTTCACAAAAAATTATTAAAATCAAAGACAAAAATTTTGACTTGGTACCGCGCCTTTAAGTTTTTATTCGCCGAACAAATGCAAAATCAAAAATAGTAAAGTCCATTCATAATAAAAACTATTCTTGCGTTGGTTAAAATGCTAATTTATGTATTGTTACCTATCATGTAATATTTTATGTAATTGTAATGTAATTATAGCTGGGTTTTCAGGTTTTCTTTCATAAACATACAATTTTCGCCAAGGTCATATTACGCTGTAATTCGTTTTTTTATTGCAATTTTTCAACGCAAAAAGTGTAAATTTACACATAACTGTTCCATAATTTATCTCTTTAAGTATGTTTGCGACGTAAAAAATGGAAAGTCTTGTTTTCGGTTTCTCTATTGGTGGTAAAACAAGCAATTAATTTCCAATAAAAATACAAAAAAATTGATTGGAAGCAAACAAATATTTTATATTGTTCCACGTTCTCCATATAAGTTCTGTCGGAATATACTAATATAATTTCAGCTCAAGCTCAGCAATTCAAGCTGTCAAGCATTACACTTTTCACATTTTTCACAGATTGTTAATATTAGAGTTAATAAGGTCACTGGTACCGAAACATGTGTCGTAAACTGCTATGAGTTGGTGATAACATTCCGGCGTAAGATAATTATTTGCTTTCAATAAAATTTTTTCATTCAATTTTATTGGAAATTATTTATTTAGTCTACCGCCAGTGGAAAAACCGGAAACGGTACTCTCTATTTTTTACGCCGTCAGCCTCAGGCTTTAAATCTCCTAAAATAAAAAAACACTTATTGATGAGTACTCCACGCAACCGATCTTTTCATGCAAAATATAATGCATTCATAACAATAAAAGACATTGGTATGATATTTTCGCTACTTCATTAATATCAATTCCGCACAAAGCATACGTTTTGTATCTGCTAATGCATTGGTGGAAATATCGTTTTTCTAGGTTTTCGCCTTCCGCAGGTCTAAGTTTTTTTTAATAAAACTTATGGCGACCAGCCCTCGACTTCCCCAATGGGCGAATGTGAACTTGACCGAAATAACCGGAGCTTTACAAGAAAATTGGAGCTTTCAACCGACCGGAGAAACGACGCCGAGTCTATTTCTATCTCCGTATTTCGCGGCGATTTGCGCCCTAGTTTTGGCTTCGATTTGGCTGCTGGACAGAACTAGAATCCGAAACCTGGAAAAGCGAACAGTTGTCGTGACCGGCTGCGATTCCGGGTTCGGCGAACTTTTGACCTTAAAATTGTTAAGGTAATTTATTATGTTTATTATTTAAATTAACTATTCAATTTATCCGCCCGTTGTTTGAAAATTTAGCGAGTTTAATGTAATGAATTCAGAGTCCACGAATTTAATGAATTTAGTTGCATTTTGTTTTAGACTTGTCACTTTCTTACTACCTCAAACTACATTTGAAGCAGTGATGTTCCTACCCTCCAATATCATGCTCCGTAGCTGCGACCATTTAAATCCGTCCAATATCATGCTCCGGAGCTCTATCGCTTAAGGTAGAACGATACATTTGGAAAAATGTAACCGATTTTCCCCAAAACATGTACTCGGGGGTTTTCCGAAGTCCTGATGACGAATATTACCTCCGTTTTTCAATTCAACCCCCCGGGGGCACTAGAGGGTTTGCGACCCCCCCCCTTGGGGAGCATTCTAACTATATAGCAGTTTTACCTCAAAAACACCTCAAAACACGTACTTGGGGTTGAATACAGTATTGAATAGTGTAGTGTTGTGATAGGTAACCAAAAATCAAAGTAGGTAGTTATGTAGGTAGTTAACTACTTTAAAAATTTTAAGTAGGTAGTTAAGTAGTTAAATAAAATTACAAGTAGGTAGTAAGTAGGTTCTTAACTACTTGAAATTTTTGAACTAGGTAGTTAAGTAGTAAGTAGTTAAGTAGGTAGTTAAGTAGTTAATCCTTTACCTAAAGATATACTTACCTTAGTAGGAATAAAATATTAAATTTTTAATGTAAAAAACATTTAGTTATTCCTTTAATAATTAACAACTTCCATATTTTATCGGTTCTTGCCAGTTCTTTATGTTTAGCAATATTTACATAACGGCTGGACAGATAATAAAACATAGTTCAAATTCAAGAAGTTGCTTACAAGAAAAAATAATTTATTGTTAAGTTAACAAATTTTGCTGACGTATTTTGAAAACTTATTTTAAAAGGTTTTGTATTTTTTACCCACTTTATTGTATAACAGAAGTGATGGGCTGATGAGTTCACAAATATATCTAAAAACTTCAACGATTTTAATTAGGTTCATAAACTATAAAGCACTTTGTGTATAAAATCACTGTTAAGTGGCGAAATATCGATTTTTATTTAAGACTCGCAGCACGTGCAAATTACTGCAGATTACTGTACACGTTGTAACATTTTGTTTCAAACAGCTGTGAGTTTTATGTAATATCGCCCCGCAGATATTGATTGTTTGTGTAAAAACACTAAATACTTGACTGTTTACTTTACTAACTACTTTCTGCCTACTTTGCTAACTACTTTCTGCCTACTTTTTAACTACTTTGTTAACTACTTGTATTAACTACTTTATTTTTTGAAAGTAGGTAGTTAAGTAGGTAGTTAACTACTTTTAAAAAAGAAACTAGGTAGTTAAGTAGTTAGCCAAAATCATGGTAGTTAAGTAGTTAAGTAGTTAACTACTTAAGTAGTTAACTACTTAAATAGTTATCACAACACTAGAATAATGAACTGTTTTTTTAATTTAAAAGTGAAAAATTAAAAAAAAAACATTTTTTGATGTTAAAAACATTGCCCACGGGGACTCAAGTCTAGAGCTCAGGGATTACAGCCCGGCGCTCTAACCACTTGGCTACTACTCCGTCTGTGTTTCTTTCTTAAAAGCTAGTTTTAAACGAACGTTTAAAAATGTAGTTTCCCGTCGTCAAATTAAAAAAAAATAAATGGAAGTTTAGTCATTTGATAGGAATTAGTTTGTTTCCAACTTTTAACACAGAAGTTGTACCATAATTTTGGGCCAGTTTTTAAGTTTTTAACGAAATCTCTACTTTCACTTCTTTTTATTTTTTATTTCAACAATTTTAGCAATAAAACGAAATTAAAAACTTCAATAGTAGGGATTTCCCTGAAAATTTCTGTGGGCATGTACATTTGGTGTATCTAACTTGAGTTAAATTTTTATTACGTAATATTAACTCTGGTTCTGTTAAATTGAGAAAAACTTTTTAAAATGCCTTTTTTCAACGAAGCATATCTTAGCGTGGAGTAGTCCACCAAAAGTGTTAAGGATACCGAACTAACCGGAAAAAATATCCTTTTTTTCAACATATAGTTTGCTGCTGTCCGTCAAGTGCGGCACGAGTTATACACGAAAACCGACAGTGTATCTTAACTGTATCGTTTCACCTTAAATGATCGATTTGAAGCTTATTAAAGCCTGAAATATACTTAAAATTACTCTATGCGCATTTTTAAGACTAATTTTATTGTTTTAAATAAGTTTTTTAAAATTTAATTTACAAAAAAATTTTGAAAAAATCATCAATTACATCACTATTTAAATAGTTCATAAAATTAGTACAAAAATAGGGTGGAGCTGCGGGAAACATCAATAGTATAAATTTCGATTTATACCGATAAGGACAGTGTGACTCAATTAGTAAAGCAGGTTTTTACATGCTTCGACCTGCCTTCAATAAAAAACTTGCTGGCTCTTAGCTGCCTACAGCCTGCCTACAACCTCCCTGCTACCTTGTCTCGATTAAAAACTTACCTTTCAGTGCCCAGCCTCCTAACTGCCTTCCAACGTTTACGTATATGCTTTAATATAGGAGGTAGTACCATCTGCCTTTAACTACCTTCAGGGCAGTTTTTACTGCCTCCGTTCTCTTTTCACATACCTCCAAGACTTTTTGCTGCCTCCTATCTGCACCATCATCCTGTCTTTACCTGCTTCTGAGCCAGGATTGGCTGCCTCCTACCTGCCTAAGCCGTACTTACCCGGTTATTTATTGGTTATTTATTGACATTTAGTTAGATTTATGGTACTGAAGCTGTATGGAACCTGGAACTGAAGATTTATGGAACTGAAGGAACCTGGAGCTGGAACTTGGAGCGAAAAATAGGAAACTTGCAGCCATAAGTGGGTTACTTGAAGCCCTAAGTTGGAACTTGGAGCCAAAAGTATAAATCGCTAAAACGTCTACCTAAGCTTAAGCGAAGCCTTTAACTAACCCCAAACCAGTTTTTTATCAAAAGCCCCAAGTTTCCATTGCCCATGGCTTCAAGTTTCCTGCTTGTGGCTCTAAAGACTTCGTACTGTGTTTTGCATATGTGCCTGAAAACATCATCTAATGACCGAAAATGATTTGTTGAACCATTCATTTCGCAACCTACAATGATAAACGTAATACGTTTTTTTATAGCCATGGTATGACCGTTTTCGCTGGATGTCTTACTGAAAAAGGGCAAAAGCACCTAGAGTACGAAGCATCCCGTCTGCCAGGTATGTATGAAGCATTCTGCTTCTAATGCGTGATCCGTCTTGTAATTTTTTTAAATTTGAAAAAAATAATTAAAAAATAATTTTGAATTGCAAACAATGATTTTTTTTACAACTAGGCTGTAGATAGATATTTCGCTCAATAAACAAGCAAATAATAAATAATATAAAATTTTATTTACCGCTTTTTTAAAGACAATTAGAATAAATTTAGGTAGTTAAATATATTTATTTGGTTTAGTTTAGTTATAATAAATGATAATAATTTGTTTTGTTTAGACAGCTTAGCATTCATATATAATGTAACGTAATTTTTTATTCATTATATAATTTTGATAATTTATTTTCGCTAAACGTGCATAATATAATAATAAAAATAAAAACATATCAACTTTGCAATTTTTCGCAACTTAATAAAACTTATTAAATTTATTTGGAACTTATTAAAACTATTTTTTATAAATACACTTTTAAAAATATTATTTAAATAAGTAATAAAACGTTAATCTGGAGCTTTTAAAATTAAATAATAAAAAAATATTAAAAAATCGCTAAAAAATGTTATAACTACCAAGACTATGTTTCTTCATACGCAAAACTGTTATTAAAAATAAAACAAAAGAGCGGGTGTACTTTTAGCTTGATTTTAATACCCTGATTGTAAATTTTTATCAAAACATGTCAAGCTTTTGCTCAATTTTCAATGAAACGTTGAAGTAAGAAAACTGATGACAAACATATGGCTGGTGTCATTTGTGTTGAATGGTACTATGCTCGCATATTTTATGCTATTTTTTATCTAAATGATGAAAAAAGCGCGAAACACACTAAAAATATTAGAAATTTAACGGAATAGCCGCAAGGTACTTTTGTTAATAAAGTTTATTTATGGTGGCACACAAACAAAGCAACATGGTACAAATCCGTTTGTTTTCTTCCCATGTTTCATTAAACTTACATTGCTTATCATTTTAGAAAAAATGTTTAAATACAAAATATTATATAGTTTTAAACTTAAGTACATTTTAAACTATTTCTTGAATTGTTAGAAATATTTATAGCCCGTTGTTTAAAACGCTTGGTAATGTTTTAATTTTTGGGGTTATTTTCGAGAAATCTTATTAAACTCTTTGTCTGCATGGCATAAATTAATATTTTATTAATTTTATGCACATTTGTTATAAATACAGGCTAATAAGGCAATAACTCCTAGTTAAGGGGTAGAAAAACTCATAACTAGAGGTTAAGGCTTTATAGCTTTTGTTTAATACAAATATGCATAAAAATGAGTAAATATTAATTTATCCCATTTAAAAACGTCCCATAAGATATTTTGATAAAAAAACACCAAAATTAAAACATTATCAAAAGTTTTAAACAACGTGCTAACTTAGCACCTAGTCAGCACCCGTTTAGTGGACCGGCCCCTGGGTACTGCTCATTTAAGAAAACTAATAATTTAGTTTTGTTTTTTTAGGAAAATTATTTGCTCTTTCTATGGACGTGACAGATGAAAATTCAGTCCAACGCTGCTATAAAATAGTTAAGAAATACGTAGGAAAAAAAGGTGAATTATTTATTTTTAAACAATTATTAAATTATATTTATTTTTGCAAAACTCTAAAAATTTGCAAGTTTTAATAAAAAAGCAACAATCAAAAAAATAGATTTGTTTTTGTTTTGTTACAGACTCACAAAAAAGAACCTGTCTATGGTGTGAATTTTAATTTTTTTAATCCAAGTGAAAAAAATCTTAAGTTTATAGATTTTGTTGGTTATATTTCATTAAATCCTATTGATATTTCAAGATTGTATATTAAAGATTTTTTAATAATTTATTCGCATATTGTATTGTTGTAGTTGATTTCAACCAATAAAATCAATAAATTCAATACATTTAAAATTGCTTTGAAAAAATGCCATTTTTTGTGAAATAAAATCCTATATTGCCCAAAACGCACTACTCACTTAATAAAAAAAAACCATATTCTTTAAATTAGCTATTTGTACCTGTAACTTGTTAGCACCTCAGTTATAAATTGTTAATGCAGATCGAGATGTTCAATATTAAAAGCGTAGTTTTTTTTTGAGAAAATTGGAAAATATTTATTTAAAAATAAACAAAGATTTAATTTAAAGGTGCGGTGCGGAGTTAAACTTGTTGTTTTTGGTTTTAATAATTTTTTGTAAAAATCTTACTCCTGTCCCCAATAAATAGCCCACAAAAATTTTTTCACAAAATATCTCCTGTAGTTTAGGAATTATGGCCCCCCAAAAATAGTGTTTTTCGACAATTCTGTACGTGAAAGATTGCTCAATAGTTATAACGATTTAAGTTACAAAATTATGCGCTCAACGAAAGCGTCTACTTTCTATTTTTATTTGATACCCTGATCGTTAGGCTTGGTGTAGTATTTTTCGGGTTATTGCGTTTCCCGTGCAAAAACCCACGATTATTTTTGCTAAAAATACAAAGTGGTGGCAAAAATGTGAGGCGAACTTGATCAAATCACTGCCATCGCTTGGTTTTTGTAACAAAAAAACATGGGTTTTTTGTACGGGAAACGCAATATCTCGACAAAAACTGCGCCAATCTTTACAAGTACAGAATATCCGAAAAACCCCATTTTTGGAGGTTCATATCCCTTGAACCACTGGAGATATTTTGATAAAAAAAGTTTGTGGGCTACAAGGGGCAGGGCGCAGGGGTGAGGTTTTCACAACAGAAAAATCATGATCGACGACCAAAAAGTTGACTCGGTACCGCACCTTTAAAAATTTTTAAAATAACAAAAAAATTAAAATTAAATTATCATCAAAAGCATATAATAAACAAAAACTGTAAAATTCTTGTATAAACTATGACATACGCCATTATAATGGCATATTTTTAATAGAATGACACTCTCTATTCTACTAGCATAATTTCTATTTTAAATCTCACAAATTTTTGTGTAGAATATGCGATTATATTAATTTAATTTTAAATGAAATCAATTTATTTATTCGTTTGAATAAGTAAAAAATCATTTCGATTTAAGCGAAAAAATGGAAAATATGCAATTACGATACCACAATAATTGTATAATGGATAATTATAAATAATTGTATAATAATTGTATAATTCTAGTGGCATATTCTAATAGTATTTATTATAATGGCATACGTCAGCGTCTATTTTATGATTTAAATATTTTTAATATTTTGTCGAATGATATTAAAATTAATAACAAAATTATTTTAGGGCTGTGGGGTTTGGTAAACAATGCCGGAATGACAGGGCCACAATTAACAGATGATTTTCTTAATACTGATGATTACCAAGAAGTACTAGAAGTCAACTTGTACGGGGTACGTATAAAGAATTCCAAAAATTTTTTATTATGGTTGACTTATATCTGGCTGACTGCGTATTGTATGGAGTACATGAGCGGGAAAATTAAAATTGTGCGGTTATAAAGTGTGAAAAAAAAGAATAAGAACGCACAATTTTTTAAGTCTCGCTTTTTTCACAAAATATACAACAATTAAAGGTAAATCCAACGTGACTGCAACAGTTGTTTGTTGAATAAAAAAATTCCCCCATTAAGTAACCACTCAAATCATGAGAATCTGCCGTCACTTTATCAAACAAATACTCGGTATTAAATCGAATCTAATTGGCTGATAAAGTGATGTCAGATTCTCGTGATTTGCATGGTTACTTAATGGGGGACATTTTTTAATCCAACGAACAACTGTTGCAGCCACGTTGGGTTTAACTTTAGTCAAGTTTATTTTTTTGTAAAGCTTATTACATTTTTGTTCAAAATTTAAAAATTTGACAAATAATTGTTAAATTGTTGTGTTTAATTTTTAATATTCAACCGTTTTCGCTAAAAATTTTATATGATTTTATTATTTAATAGTTGATTCAGTATTGTGTTAATTCTTTTGAAAAATTCCTAAATTTCAACTCATAAAAGAAGAAGCAAGTTGAGTCTTTGAGCGGGTTTTTTTGGCTCATCTTCAAAAGAGTCCCGGCACAAAAGAGTCCTGACACAATAGAGCCCCGGCACAAAAGAGTCCTGGAGAAAATGCGTTCATGCGCCCAAGCGCTGCGAGCGCTGAGGCTAAAATTATACGCTTAATTCATTATGTTCAACTAAATAGTTTGGAAAAATCAACCAAATATTTAGTTAAAAAACACAGAATAATTAAATTAAAAAATACTAAATAGTTGGTAAAAAAGTACAGAACCTGTATTGTTCGGAGGTATATATAACAATATTTGGTTGTTTTTAACTCGTTATTTGATTAAAAATCACCAAATGGGCGAAGAGAGTGTCTTTTTGTGTCTTTTTGTTTTTTTTAAATGTGTACATAGTTGTGCGCAATGGCGTTGTGCGCAAAAAGTCCCAGTGGTCTGGTCATCTTGTCGTCTGACATCTGCAGTCGTCCTTACAATTACGATTAAAACACTTGTTTGATAAAAATTGTAATATTTTAACAATGAACAAAAAATTTATTCCAACTAAAATCATTATTTAGACATGATTTTGTTTGACATACACTCAATTATGGCAAAAACAATAATTCGACATTATATGATTTATACCCAAATACAACAATGATTTTTTTCTTATTTTTCAAACGCTTTACAAAGCTTTAAGCGTTTTATTAACTAAATAATAAAAATACTTTAAAACATTAATTTTTTACCCTCGAAATTCCTCACACAGCCTTTTAAGAAGTTAATTAAAAAAACAAATAAAAAACTGGAGGACAGAAACATTGTATGTTAGCTGTGAAAAATTGGTTTTATGCGAGGACTCTTTTGTGCCGACCTCAGCGCTCGCAGCGCTTGGGCACATGAACGCCTTTTTTTCATGACTCTTTTGTGCCGGGACTCTTTTGTGCCAGGACTATTTTGTGCCAGCTGCGATTTTTTTCAGAACTCTTTTGTGCCGGGACTCTTTTGTGCCGGACCCGGTTTTTTTATGCCTAGTTTTTAGATTTAAAATTAAAAAAAAATATATAAATACTAATACTAAAAATTTCTGTAAAATTTGTTTACTTCACTGTTAATTTGGCATATAAAATAGCCCCATTAAAATATAGTATTTACTTAATTTTTTTTTGAAGAATTTTTACAGTAAATTGGACAGCGATAAGATTAAAATAACAGGGATAATAAGTATCCAGAGCTAATTTGTTTATTTTTTAATATATTAAACTATATATTATTATTTTTAATTGTCATAATTGATTATATTAAACGTAAATACAAAGCTGTCAGCATATAAGTTTAAATCCAGGGCTATTACAGAAATCGATGTTAAAGGAGCACTGTCACAAATCAAATTCCTATAACGCCCGAACCGGACTGCTCCTTTAATACCAAACCTACCTAACTCAACTTTGGTATTTAGAGTGCTCCACTACAAGACTACAACATTTTTAAATTTCAGCTGAATCGGTTCAGTATTAAAGAAGCAGTCCGGTTCGTGCGTTATAGGAATTTTATTTGTGACAGTGCTCCTTTAAAAAACAGTTGCACGTGCTGGATGCCGTACTAACGGTTTAAAAATCCAGAATGTGTCGACAAATTTTGAGAAAACAAGTTTCTGAT
>JASAMX010029502.1:0-12005 GCA_030248175.1 Microlaimidae sp. YZB2_3
ATTTATGTTTGTTATGTTATGTGTTGTTGTTATTGAGTTTCTTACTTACTTAGTTTTTATCCTCTAACATTTATATGACGAACGTCGTTTGTTGACTAAAAATATATACATACACACACACATATACTTTTATTTTTAATGTAGCTTTTGAGTTTGCCTAATACAGGTGTTAAGTAGGTCGATAAAACTGTATTGGTTTTAGTTTTTCTATAATATTAAAAATTAATGTTTGCAGTGATAAAAAATTAATGTTTGTAGACGATATTAAAAACTTTTACAATTCTAAAATTAGTTGAAGTTTTTGTATATAGCTGAATAAAACGTTTATTGGCAGTTATAGGTTAGGTGAGTTAAATAATACGATAATGAATAGGATTTGAAGAAAAATTTTGTATTTACAATTTAGGAGACTGTGTTTCTGGATACAATTTATGCTAATTTTTACCTCATAAGTGGTTTCAGTGAATTGGAATATTTTCTGTGAATTGAGAAGAATCAATTTGGCACATTTCACTTTTTTATTTTCATGTAACTTTTGTTTGAAAAGACCAAATATACATGTCTCTAAGATATTTATAAAACATATATATATATAAAAAACAAAACAAACACTATTTGTGCATAAATATGATATAGGCACCTTGCACTGAAGCTTAAAATAAACATAAGATATAGAACACACAAACATTGAACCTGTAGGGAAAATACCGTAATCATGCAAATCTTCCCTGATTATTGATTAGTGGCGGCATTGACGGGAAATAACCCGTTTGTTATAACATTTGTATCTATATAATTTTTTATTTTTACATGCAAATCTTAATTACACGTTTTAAAACAGACAATTTCTGATATAAATCAACATACATAATCAGTGTGATGTCATTATTAAACACCCCAGGGTTTCCTCTTTCGCATTTCGTCTTTTTTTAAAAATCATTTGCATGATTATGGTATTTTCCGTACAGTCAGCAATGTTTGTGTGTTCTATATCTTATGTTTATTTTAAGTTTCAGTGCAAGGTGCCTATTCAAATAGTACATAATTACACTTTGGTCTGTACGTAGGAATGATAAGAACCTAAAACAATGCAAAATTGATCTGTTAGCCGGCCAAATATTGTTTTTGCTAAAATATTACTAAACCGTCAGAATTTTTGTCGAAATTTCTATTTCAAACTCTCATATTACTATTTAATTATGGTCTATAAGTTAGATTGGTTTTAGAGTTTTTAAGTTTTTTGAATTTTATTTCCTAGTTACCCATGCTTATGTTATTAGTTATAAGTAGGCATAGGTGTTTTTGGTTGGGTCCACTAGGGGGGGGGGTCCACCCCCGGGTGGAAGGCCAAAATTTTTTAGGGGGGGTCCAGGGGGGTCCGGACCCCCTGGCTTTTTAGGGGGGGTCGACCCCGGGTGCGAGATTTCAAATTTAAAGGGGGGGAGTCAGGGGGTCCAATTTTTTAGCAAAATTTTGTTAACTTAATAATTTAAGTGTTTTTAGGTCTAATATTGAATTTTATGTATTAAAACAGCCTATTTAGGCCTAAAAAGTGTATTTAAACACTGTTTTTAACTAAAAACCTGTGTTTTTGACAGTAAATAAAAAATATACTTCCAAATTGATCGGGAGGGGGGTCAGCCTTGCTAGGGGGGGTCAGGCCGAACCGCTCTCGAGCTTTGGGGGGAAGGGGGGCCCTGAATTTTTTCTAGGGGGGGTCCAAAATTTTGGCTCTAGGGGGGGTGCACCCCTCTGTTCCCCCCAAAAAACACCTATGTAAGTAGGCTGAGATGTTAATACATTGTTGTTGTTTTTTGTACGAATTAAAATGTTATCTTTTAAGGATTTAATTTCTGTTTGGGGTTAAAAGTGGCTTTTAGAAGTACTTAAACAATATTTGTTGTGGGGAGCTGTTATAATTTGAGGGGAGTTTTAATTTTGCCCGAGGAATGCTGGTGAATTGAGTATAATAACCAGCTTAGTTGTTTTGTTGTTTTTTTTATTTTGCAAACGTCAGGGACGGAATTCACAAAGAGGGATAATACTCGGGCTAGCTCAGTGTTAGTTAATCCGGTGCTAGCCCGCTGATTAACTACGGTTGATTAAGGGGCTAACTTGGTCTGGTGTGGACAAATTACAGTTCGTTTTCCAGCTAATTTTATTCTTTTTGTTTGAAAAATTCACTGTTTAACATATATTTACAATATTTTGTTCTGCCACTTTTTACACAAGTTTGCAATTATTTAATAGAGATTTAAAAATTTATCGTTTTTTTATACAAATAATTCCTCTAAATTTTGCTTTTTATATCTTTTTTATCATTTAATGAAATTTTAACACACTTAGCCCCAGGTATACAGAAACCTACTGTAATTTGTCCAGATTAACTAACACCAAGCTAGCCTCAGAAGTATCCCTCTTTGTGAGAGGATTATCCCTCTTTGTGAATTCCAGCCCAGCTGATCAAAACGGCGTTTGTGAAGATGGGAGCTGGTTTTTAAGAACTACAAGATGCATGCAAAAAATTTATCGTGTATAATTTAGTTATAGCTTATTTAAGAATAAATCTAGCTTATTATAATCAATTACATGATAATTGCATACTTTGTTTAATCCATGATTATAAAGCATGATCGTTCTATTGTTTTCTTCTTTCTTGGTATTTTCTACCAATTGATGATGCTCCTTGCGTAATTCTTTATTTCTTCTTCATGCTTGTTTAATTGAGTTTCACGCATTTCAAATTTGGAAGCAATATAGTTAGTCTAAAGAGAATTAAAAAATTACATAGTCCCGTCAGTTTTATTGTTTAACTGTCAAAATGAAATTTATTGTTTTTTAAATTGTGTCTGACTTATATCAGATTAAAATAACACAACATTATTGTGTTTTATTTTAAAAGTTGTTTTCTTTCAAACTAAAACTAAAGGGAAAACTAAAGTTTCATTTAGTTTGCTAGTACGTTTGTAAAACTCTATTAGTCATGTTCAGACCTGTGCACGGTCTGAAAATGCCCCCCCCCCCGTTTTATTGGAGGATTTGCCCCCCCCCCCCCCCGTTTTATTGCCCCCCCCCCCCCGCCAAAAAATGAAAAAGTACCCTAAAAATATGACGCCATTTTTGACCTATGATGACGCCATCATCGCGAATTTTCTGCAGTTTTTAGCCTATTTCAATGTATTTTAAGCCATTTTAGACCTATTTTTACCTTATTTTCGCTTTTTTGTGCCTTTTCTTCCTTTTCCGTTCTTTTTTCTCTTTTTTTCTCCTTTTTTTTCTCTTTTTTTCTTTCCCCCCTGCTTGCCCCCCGTTTTATTGCCCCCCGTTTCAAAAAAGTTGCCCCTCCCCGTTTTGAAATTGCCCCCCCCCCTCCGTTTTAAACCCGGGGGGGGGGGGGGGAGTGCACATGTCTGCATGTTATACTTTTTAATAATAGACTAAAAATATATGAATTCATTAAATATATATAGTATATCTGAAACAGTATTTTCACAGTATTTTTGTTTTGTTTTTTTAATATTATTTTATTTATAAGAAGCCATAATATAATATTAAATAGGATAAAATTAAGTTGCTACGTTAAGTTTATTAGAGGAAAAAAAACAAAACAGTTTTTTGTAATTATATTACACAAATATATTATATTGATTAAGGCTTACAAATTGTTCTCAATGTTTTTGTTTAAGCTCTTTGTTTGCGATTCCAGCGCGTTTTTCGAAAGCTTGCGAGACCAGGAGTTAAATCCATAGCATCCATTGCTTTTTCCTGATCCCGCTGCACGTTCAGCTTTTTTACCGATTTTGTCAAGCTTTCTATTGATCCTTTTGCAGGTTTTTCAATTATCTTGCTTCTTTTGGCCCTGAGATTTAAAAATCTTATTTTATATAAAGTTGTCATTGACATTGTTCATATAAAAGGTTTCTTTTGACTATTGATGTTCTGTACACTCTTTTTTTATGCAAAAATTTGACCAAAAGATTTTTTATTTCGATTTATTCTACAATTTTGTGTTCGCAATATTTAGTTTGTTTTTTTTTAAATCAATATTTATTATGTTTCAGATTGGTAAATTATTCAGTAAAGGAAGAAGGAAGCGGAGCAGAAGTCCAATGCATTACTCTACTCTATGCAGGAGCTAACCACCATCTAGCTTTTCTGACTTGGTAAGATTAAGATACAAAATGATAAACTTAAAATTATAATATAGAAAGCATTTTCTTATATATTTCTTATATTTTTCTTATAAATATTTCTTACATATTTCTTATTTTTCTTATATATAGAAAACAATTAAACGGTTTTTAGTGCAAAAAACAACATAACAAAATTGTGCCGCGGATTTATTTCACAGTTCTGTGTAGGGGAGCAATGGTAACAACTTTGTTTACTAAACTATATCAGGCGCAGAAACTACAGAATTGGGATCGTGGTACCAGGCTAGAGCTTTTGGGAAAGGGTTGCAATATTTTAGTAATAATGGCGGAAGTGTAGGTACTATATAAACGCCAACTAACTGACCAGACTATAGTTACTACTTAGTTGAACATGATTTAGTAAGAAAAAAAGTTGTGTAAATTTACCATAAAAATGAGTAAAATATTTTAAATTTAAATATAAAAGAGTGCATAAAGTTTTATAAAAAACAAACTTTAATTATTTTATGGAGAGAGTAGGTAACAAATTTTGGGAGAAACCCTAGATACATTTTTTAACTATTGAGATAATGAATTTTGGGGAGGGGGTGAATGGGGTTAGCTGAAATTTTGTGGTGAGGGTAGGTAACAAATTTTGGGAGAAACCCAGAGATACATTTTTTAAGTATTGAGATAATAAATTTTAGGGAGGGGGTAAATGGGGTTAACTTAAATTTTGTGGAGAGGGTAGGTAACGAATTTTCGGAGAGAGGGTGAATGGGGTTAACTTAGATTTTGTAGAGAGGGTTGGTAACAAATTTTGGGGGAAACCCCCAGATACATTTTGTAAGTATTGTGAAAATAAATTTTGGGGAGGAGGTAAATGGGGTTAACTTAAATTTTGTGGAGGGGGTGAATAGGCCATATAGTAGGGAGTGTTGGTGGCTTTATATTGTAGTAGAAGCAGAACATACAGGGTTTAAAAAAACATACGTTTGGGACACACAACATTAGTTCTGTGGTTTTATGCAGATAAATTTGTTCCAATGCTTTCCATAAGAAATGATGCTGACACTGAATATTTTCAAGCGGGACAAGAATGCTCCTGATGGTTTTTGAGTTGTCAAAAAACCAAGAATCCAAGGGACTACAATGCAACATTGGGTAGAGTACATCTGGCGGACCAATTAATGCCATAATATGCCATATTTGCTTACAAAAATGGTTTGTACTTTTATCAAAAATTTTTCCCACGCGCCTGCTTTTTTTAGCACGATTACCTGTTTAGGTAACAAAACAGTTTAATTATAGTGCTCTTTTTTCATAGGCGGGTGCGTTTTTTCACAGTTTTTTAGCGTTTTTACACTAGTGGGGCCCTTTTTTTGCAGGTGCATTTTTTCTAGGGTGTATTCTTTCCTTTTGACTTTTCCCACCATGGGGCCCTTTTTTCATAGGCGGGTGCGTTTTTTCATAGTTTCTCAGCGTTTTTACAATAGTCCGGCCCTTTTTTGTGGGTGCCTAATCTGACGTACGTAATTAAAAAATTTAAAAAAAATTATTAACGCATCATTTTTAATTGTTTTCGCGTAAGCGGCCATCGGTTATGCCACACACAGACACACAAATGCTTTTAGCCTCGTTATTGATTAAAAAACCTTGAATAAAAAAATTTTCTCTGGAATATATTTAAAATCAAATCACAAAATTTGCCAAACAGTTTAAAAAATCTACAAATTAATATGTTATTTATTCTGTATATTTTCTTGGTTTTTTTATTTTTCAAACAGTTTTTATGGCTTATTGAGTTCGGCTACAGAAAAATAAATATCAAGTGCTTTAAAATAATATTCATAAGCTAAAATAAAAATCATGTTTATTAAAAAAAAGCAATAGAAAATCATAAGCATGCAAAGCAAAAAAAACAAGAATAATCTTTTATTTATTATTTTTTATAGAACTATAGAAGCAGCTTTGAACAAGAACGAACTTCAATTGTGTGCACCTAATATAATCAAAAATATATAATATACCGAAAAATGTGCAACTCCTATATAAAAAAAGTACAGAAAAGGTGGCCTTTATAATGAGCCTCTCCATTTAAATGACACTCTCCACTATAATGGCATAGTAGCCATTTTAATTTTTGGAGAAACCCAGAGATATATTTTTTAAGTATTGAGATAAGAAATTTCGGAGAGAGGGTGAATGGGGTTAACTTAGATTTTGTGGAGAGGGTTGGTAACAAATTTTGGGGGAAACCCCCAGATACATTTGTAAGTATTGTGAAAATAAATTTTGGGGAGGAGGTAAATGGGGTTAACTTAAATTTTGTGGAAAGGGGGTGAATAGGCCATATAGTAGGGAGTGTTGGTGGCTTTATATTGTAGTAGAAGCAGAACATACAGGGTTTAAAAAAACATACGTTTGGGACACACAACATTAGTTCTGTGGTTTTATGCAGATAAATTTGTTCCAATGCTTTCCATAAGAAATGATGCTGACACTGAATATTTTCAAGCGGGACAAGAATGCTCCTGATGGTTTTTGAGTTGTCAAAAAACCAAGAATCCAAGGGACTACAATGCAACATTAGGTAGAGTACATCTGGCGGGCCAATTAATGCCATAATATGCCATATTTGCTTACAAAAATGGTTTGTACTTTTATCAAAAATTTTTCCCACGCGCCTGCTTTTTTTAGCACGATTACCTGTTTAGGTAACAAAACAGTTTAATTATAGTGCTCTTTTTTCATAGGCGGGTGCGTTTTTTCACAGTTTTTTAGCGTTTTTACACTAGTGGGGCCCTTTTTTTGCAGGTGCATTTTTTCTAGGGTGTATTCTTTCCTTTTGACTTTTCCCACCATGGGGCCCTTTTTTCATAGGCGGGTGCGTTTTTTCATAGTTTCTCAGCGTTTTTACAATAGTCCGGCCCTTTTTTGTGGGTGCATTTTAACTAGGGTGCTTTTTTTCCTATTCCCTCTAGTCCATATCTTTTCTGACCGGCCCTCTGTCAAGGGATATTATTCCCCCCCCCCCCAAAAAAAAAAAAAACTATCCTGGTATATTCTCCCCCCCCCCAAGAAAAACTATCCCAGTATATTCTTTCCTCGTCGATAAATTCTTTCCCCTAGGAAAAAATATACCGGGATAGATTTTTCCCCATGCTTTTTAATTTTAAAATCATGGGGAAAAATTTAATTATAAACTTCGATTTTTTAAAAATAATTTGAATAACTCTACCTTTATTAGCTCAAATATTAATTTTTATGTAATAAAATCCATTAAAACATGGTTTTTCATCCTTTCAATTTTGTTTGTAATTTTCAATTTTAGCCTTATAATCAGGGGGAATGTAAAGTATTTTCCCCCTTCACAAATTTGCATAAAGTTTATAATATTAATTCTGCCCATTCTTCAAAAAAGTATCCATTCTTTAGTCACGAGTTATAATAAAGAATTTGGACGTTAAATTAAAAAAAAAACGAAAAAATATAATCAATGAAGCACTAAAAAAAAATGTAAAAACACCTTGTGATTAAGCGCCTTGTGACAGACACATGAGCATAACACATTTCTAGTGCTCCAACCATAGCTAGGCAGCCTTTCAGATTTTTTTTAGGGGGGGTGTATACCCGACCCCAAAATGGGGGGTGTCTCAAAAAATTTTTTGGAATATAAATTTTTGGGGTGTGAAATTCCTCAAATACCTCATTTTTAGTACTGGGAACCCCAGACCCTCCCCCCACAAATTTTAGAGGTGTGTCCAGGGTATCCCAAAATTTTAGGGGGGGGGGCCGCCCACCTATGGCTCCGACCCTTGAACCGATAGCCTATTTTTTACTTTTTTTTTACAAAATTTAAGCCATTTTTAGTAAAATTTACTTTTTTGTCCTTTTTTTCTGTTTTGCTTATGCCCATTTAAAAAACTTTGTCCGCTCCTCTACCCCCTTCTTTTTTGAAAATGTTCCCCTTGTTACAGATCTGTGTCACACACAATTTTTTCAACTCACATAATTTTATACAATTATAATTTTTTAATAGAAATAAGAGTTAATATAAATATGCCAAAGGTATTCTACGGTTCAAAGCAGAGCAACGTCACCTGAAATACAAATTTTTAGTAACCTTGCAATATCTGCCCACAATTTCATTTCAACAAGTAGATGGCGATACGTTAAGACTGGACAAATCCACTGTCAGCAGAGTGTTCTGGCGTGTTATAAATACTATTGTAAAATGGCTTAATGATTATGTTAAATTTCCTACTGAAGATTGACTTTTAAAAGTTCAAAACCATTTTAAAAATAAATTTAAATTTCTGGGGATTGCAGGTGCGATAGACTGCACGCATATAAAAATCAAAGCGCCTGCTGACCAGGCTCAATTTTATTTTAACCAAAAATCGCAAAAAAACGTTGGTTGTTCAGACTGTTGCAAACCATGAAGCTTATTGCACACATCTTTGTGTACAGTGGCCTGGGAGTTGTTATGATTCCTTTGTTTTTAGTCAGAGTCAGCTTTATAGAGATTTTGAAAATTGGGAGATTCAGGTTATGCAGTAGCAATAAAGGCAAACACTAAATTCCTCGGACTCGGTCCAAAATCTACCGTAACTTACCGTAGTTTTTAACATTATGCAAATTTTCTCATTGTTAATTGAATTGCGCAATTTTAGTGCAATATATCATGGAAGTTAGTCGGACTTTGAGTTGTTAAAGGTTTTAAAACCTTCCAACAATATTTTTAAAAACATTTTGGTGTCCGGAAAGAATATTTTTGGCATAATATCTTCCGAAATAAATATATATTTTCTCTAAGCTGTAAATTATTCGGCATTTTATTAGCTTTTAAGTTTTTCTAGACTTTTATCTTGATTTTTAGGTTTCGCTTAGGCTTAGGAAAAATTAAGTATTCCTTGTCTTAAATTTTTTTCCTACAAAATTTTCTAACATTCACTAAAATAATAATAAAAAGTTTATCAGTTTTTTGGGAATAATCAATTATATTCCATTTTAAATTTACTAATTTTATGGTTTTTAAGCTTAATTTAATGTTTTTATAGTGTAATTCAGTTAAAAAATATTAATTTTAAAAAAATTACATGCAGAAAAACCTAAATTGGTTTAAAAACCATACAAATTTGTTTATTTTGTTCGAGTTCCTGTATATTCCGGCTAACCTGCACATCAATATATAGTTTGCAGAAATTTGAGGCGAAGTCGGAGTCGGAGTCGGTGGAATTTAGTGTTTGCCTATGTAAACACCTTTTAAAGGTGATAATTTTACACCAGCACAAATCCGGTATAACAAAAACTATAAGAATAAATTAGTCTTACTTTACTTATTTTAATTTGAAAGAAACATGCCTTTAATTTTAAATCAAAAATATTTTTAAAACACATTTATAAGATTTTTATGGCTTTAAACTTTTATTAAGACCCATTTTTAATTTTCCTGTTTTTATACCTTTTTTACCTTTACTTCTTTTCTTTTAAAAAATTTTATGTACAGTTTTTACTTTGATTTTTCTTAAAGCACATAGATTTTTAACACAAATTTGTATTTTTATACCCTGTTCTACTTTAACAGCGCTTGTCATGCAATAAAATGTGGCACTATCTAACCACAAGATAATATAAAAATATTTTGATTTACATCTATGACCCCCCTTAAGATTATGGCGAATCCATGAGTCTATTTTAGGTCCAATGAAAATGACTATCGGAGGGAACCGATACATGCCGAAATACTCACAGATCAAGGAACCAACTTCTGGAGCGACATTATTGCGGAAGTTTGCGAAATTGCCTCAGCTAAAAAGATTTTCACCACGCCCTATCACCCACAATGTAATGGTTTAACGGAACAATTCAATAAAACGCTCTGTGAAATGCTTACCCACTATGTCAATGAGCATCATACTGATTGGGACTTCGCCCTTCCCTTTGTCACGTCCGCCTATAATCGATCACCTCAAGAATCTACCAAGGAAAGCCCCTTCTATTTAATTTATGGGCGAGACATACGTGTTCCCATTGACACCAAATATCAGCAATTTCGATCACCTTATAATGATTTCGAAAACGACTATATCCATCACGCAAAGGTGACAATGACGGAGGCGCGGGACATGGCCGTCCGCAATTTGGGAGTCGCCCAACAAAGACAGAAAAAGAATTATGATAAGAGGGTTTGCCAAAAAACAGATAAAGGTTGGAATGTTGGTACTCAAATACAATCCCTCAGGTAAGCCACAGAGTTGTTCTAAATTTTTAAGCAAATGGGTAGGGCCATACAAAGTAATTTCGATTAACAAAAGGTTGGTACTGCTGAAATAGAGTTGGTTGGACCCGGAGACACCAAAACAGAACGAGTTAATTTGCAGCGCCTTAAGGTATATAAAGCTAGGAACGCCCCAGTTGCTTATGCAGACGTATCGCGCATACCTCTAGCTTCAGATGTAAAACCGTGGGAGTTTCACCCCTCAAAATGGGCAAATGACACTGGAACGGAACCCAACTATGAGGCTGAATTGGAAGATTGGAACCACCCCCGACCTACTCAGGCCGACCTCCAACAACCCGATTTTCGGCCCCTTAGGACGCCGCGCCAGTTACAGAAAATGCGTCATGTTACTGCCCGGAAACGTCGCCAGCAGCATCTACGTAATTTAGCCGGTTCCTTGGAGCATAAATATCAACGGCAACAGAAAGATCGTGCAGAAGAAAAAGCTCGAGCGCTTAAAAGGGAGGAGGAGCAGAAGCCGGAGATAGGTCCCTTAAAGCCGTTGGATAAGACCGATGTCCTGGGAAAAATATTGGCGAATATGAACTTTCCACCCCGGTAACGCATTCATTTGATAGTTATAGATTTTTACTAACTTATTTATTGTGTCCTTGTGTTATTCCCGTGTTTGGACAATATTATAACTCAATAAATACACAATATTATTTGCATATACAATATAAAATTTCGAATTTTTACCTCTTTTCCATTTTCCAATTGTTGTTGTTGTTTGGTACCGCTTGGTTGTTCAGTTGTTCACATTCTTCTTTGTTCTTATTATTATTGCAATTGGTAAAATATGGTAATATTGTTATGTGTTGTATTTTATTGCTTTGTTCTACATTGATTGGCTCCGTAGCTCCTGTCCTGTGCTATCCACTATTACCTCTTTTCTAATTATTTGCGTAAGTTTAGGTTAGTTGAGTTACTCTTATATTTATTTTTATGTTTATTTGGTTGTTTGTAATACTGGTTTGGCCGATACCTTCCCTCTTTTTCATTTGAGTGGGTACTCTTTAGGGAAGGCACTTCTTGAGAACTCCACCTGAATATTTGCTATGTGTGTCATTTTCAGTTATAATGTGCATTGTTTGTTATCACAAACGTAAAACTTATCACAACTTTATTTTATTCCAAAAAACACATAAATAAAATTTCTTCGTCGTTCACACTGGTGAAATTCAGCGAGGGTTGAGCCGTTCGTTGTGTTCCGTAACACATGTAGGTGAGCCACCAAAATTTTCGTAGGCATCATTCCTATAACAAATAGTAAATTTATTTTATTTAAGATGCCGATATGCAAGGCGCCCCTGGAGGTGGACCCAATCTCCCGGCTGCGCCCCCGGTCGAGGTCCAGGCTCTCCCCAACAACGACGAAGTGGCCCCTGAAGAAGAAGAGCAAAGCGACGAAGGCGGCATCCCGGCTGTGAATGACTATTTCAATGATTAATCGCTCGCGGGTTGTGATAATATTGCGCCCCTACTGAATTTTCAAAAAAACTAACCCTGCGCATCTTTTTGTAACGTGTTTTAAAATTAAAAAATGGGTGCCCGCATATTTTTGTTTTTTTGTTTTTTTTCCATTA
>JASAMX010029504.1:0-16002 GCA_030248175.1 Microlaimidae sp. YZB2_3
TGTACTCGTACCGTATTGCTGTAAACAAAATTAGTTTTGGCGGGTAGCCCTGTTTTTTTTTCGTTAAATCTAGCTATTAACACCCATCCAACGCTTACATGGTCGATCACACAAATGAAAAAACGAACCCATACTCAAATATCTCAATTTTTCCGTTTTTGAAATTCCTAAAATTGAGCTCTTCAAAAAGTCCAAAAACGTCCCCGGACTCCCAAAAACGTTTCACCCTAACGCACACGTAGTTTAACCCTTACTTTCTCAAAATTCAGCAAAAAATTTTTATTTCATCAAAAAATTCAGAAAATTTGCTACCATTTTTATATAAAAAGTTTTCCTCTAGCATAAACCTGGGCCGAGCTACAGGCGTTTAAAGATCTGGCACGGCACATAAAATCAGTATATAAGCGAGTTTGTCCCCCCCCTGGTACTCACATATATTTAATTGTGAGTACTCAGGCTCAAGCTCACAATTAATTCAATTGTGAGTACTAAGTAATGCTCAGCTCACAATTAAAATCTGGTGCTCAATGCATCCCTACTTGGTGTGTAGATGTTCCTGCTTTTGTAGGAACTTTAGTTTCTAACTTTTTAATCCAAAATCTCGCGCTCACTTCGCAGTGACGCGGAGAGGTTACTGTAACTCCGGTTACTGTAATCTTTAGCATTTTGGTGACATTTTTGATTTTTACTTTCACAGTTGCTACAGTTTTTACTCTGATCTGCAGGTTCTCGGCCTAAGTTTCCTAACTATATTTTTTGTAAAACTAAAGTATGGTTAAAAAAGATCAATTGAAGGCGGAAAACTTCCATTTAATTCAGCAATTAAAAGAACTCGAAGATGATAACAATCGACTAAAAGCTGAAAATCTAAATTTATCAGGAAGAATTGAAGCTCTTGAAAAAAATCAGGGTTTCAATAAAAACCTGGTATTGGAAGTCTTCGAAACTGTCTTCATGCGGCTAATTCCATTTATGAAAAAGCATATGGAGGAAATCGAAGCAGCGAAAGAACATTCTACAATGATAGTGGTATCGGGCTTGGCTGAGGCAGCAACACCAAAAGATGAAACAAGAGACACCGAAAGATGATACAGACCGTACAAGAGCTGGGCGCGCATTCTGACGCGCGGTTAAAAATTACATAAGGTTAACTTTTTTTTACCTGCTTAAGGATGCGATTGAAAAATCAATTTTACCTTGGTAAAAGTCGGGTTAAATTTTTTCTATTGTTTTAAGAATAAGAATTTATCCAACTCGAGAGGTGGTTAAATATTTTCTCCCGTAGGTTTAATTTAATAAAAAATAAAATAGGCACATTAATTAATTTTTTTTATTTTGCGCGAGGTGGTTTTGCGGCGCGAGAAAAAAAATTAAAAAAATTCATTGCAATAATTTTCTGTCCTACATGCGGCAGGTTTATTTATTTAAAATATATATTTATTTTTTTTTATTTTCATTGAAATGGATTTAACGGGGTAAATATAAGGGTTTCTTCAGAATGGGACCCCTGGTTTCCTGTTTGACCGGTGAAGAAGAAATAGTTTCGATCGCGGAACACTTTAGAATAGGGAAAAAACTGATAATTTTCCCAATCGTTTGTTAAAAATTAAGTTAGCCTCCAATACGATTAGTTACAAAGTTATGCGGTCTGGTGGTAATCTTAAGGGTTCTACCAAATTTTCGGGTGTATTTGTGCGACCTTTCCTCACAAGTGGCCAAAGAGAAAAACAAATTGTTGTTATTGCAACTAAAAATAAAATACTTGAGGACAAATCCAGAAGGGTTTATCTCCAATACAGCGAAAAAGGAGATCCCTATCTGTTTGACAGTATAGCGAAAGCGGAAATTAAAAAAATAGAATCCAAATAGAAAAATAAACGAGCATTCACGTTATTATTAGTAAACCGTTGTTAAAAATTTTATATTTTAATGCTAGAAGTGTTAAAAACTCGTTAGGAAAATTCGATATTTTAATTTTGGGAAATGATGATACTTATGGCGATAACGATTTCATAATGATCACTAAAACAGTGTTAAAATCTAGTGTATCTAATCAAATGATAAATAAAAGTAAGAAATATGATGTTTACAGAAAGGATAGAGAAAATCAAGAAGGCGGCGGTATTTGTGTTTTAATAAAACGTAAATTCAACACAATTCAACTTGTATTAAATGATAAATACTCTTCTATTTAAGTTGTTGCAATTGATCTTCTGCTTAAAAATAAAACTAAACTTCAACTTATTTGTTTATATAGGAAACCACAAACTAACAGGGAAACTGACTCGCTTAATTTTCAACTCCTACGTTATGTAACAGAAGATTTTCGAGGTTCCATCATTCTTGCTGGTGACTTCAATTTACCCGGAATTGACTGGCAGAAATCCTTGATTAATTCTAATAATCAAAATGAAACTGAATGGTATTACTTCTTGTTTGAACTTGGTTTGTACCAGATTATTTTGGAACCAACTAGGAACAAAAATTTTCTTGATTTAGTGTTAGTTAATGATCCAGAAGTTTTTTCTGATTCTCAAATTTTACCTGGATTTTCCATTTCAGATCATAATTCTATCCAGCTTACTCTTAATCAAGGTGTATTTGTTGACTCTTCTAATATTTTGACTGAACATAGATGTGTACCTGACTTAAATAAAGCTGATTATGAAATGTTCTCTCTGTTTTTGATGACGTTTGTTTGGGTCTATCTTTTTTTCTTTACAAACATAGAAGGATACTGGCAATGTTTCAATGATATTTTATTTAAAGGAATAAAACCACATGTCCCACTAAAACAAGTTAGCGTAAAATCTAATCTAAACAAATGCCCGTCTTACTTAACAAGACTTCAAAACAAAAAAGAATATGGCGTAAATCCAAAAATCTAGGTAATAAATCAGAATACAAAAAACTTTGCAAAGAGTATAAACAATTAGTCAAAATATATAATCAAAATACTGAAGAACGCATTTTAAATTCCAAAAATACTAAAAACTTTTACAAATGCATGAGCAATAAAATTAAATCAAAAAAATATCCCACCACTTTTAAATGAAAATGGTAAAGTTATTGTCGATAATAAAGAAAAAGCTGAGACTTTTGCAAATTATTTTAGTTCTGTTTTACCAATGATAATGAAATATTTCCTTCGTTTGACAATGAAAAAAATTGGAACTTTAGAAAATATGTCTTTTACTGTGAAAAGCGTTTTAAGTGTGATTAAAAAGCTACCATATAAATTGTCACCCACACCTAATGGTTTTCCCGCTTATTTCTTCAAACGTTTGTCTACCTTAATAATAGCTAAACCTCTATCACAAATTTTTCAAATAGCTTTCTACTCAGGATATTTACCAAAAGACTGGAAAACTGATTTTGTTATCCCTGTCTATAAAAAAGGGTCTAAAAGTGACAAACAAAATTATCGCCCCATTTCACTTACATAAATCGCATGTAAAATTATGGAGCGACTGGTTAAGGATTTTTCCAAAATATTTTGTCTTGGTGTCAACAAGGCTTTTAGCCTAACAGCTCTACCATAGCTCAAAATTAAATTTGGAAATGGTCAAACGATTGGCAGTTGCAGTTGGCAGAAAGCAAATGCAAAGTTTTAAGCATTGGTAATTAAAAACTAAAAACTCCATTCAATTATAATAAGGAAATAAAATTCTTCTTTAAAAAAGTTTTGTAAAAGATTTAGGAGTTTGTGTGTCTGAAAATTTAAAATGCACTCAGCATTGCAAAATTATAGCTAAAAAAGTTTTACGAATTTCACTGTAAATATTTAGAACTTTTAATTCTAACTCTATCAAAAATTTTGTTAAAACATTTACTTCATACGTTCGTCCAGTGGTTAAGTACGCTAGTGTTGTCTGGAATCCTTAAATACTTTAAAAAAGTCATAGATCTTATTGAACAGGTTAAATGTAATTTTACACGTAGATTATTCAAACGTTGTAAGCTACGCTATCCTCAATATGAAGAAAGACTAAAGTTTCTAAATTTACAAAAATTAAGTGACCCACAAAAAATTAGCGATGTTTTTATAGTGTTACAAAATCATTCAAACTGAGTGTTTTCTAGACCCAAATGATTTTTTTAGTTTTACCTATAACCTATAACAACATGGGGTCACTCGCTTAAAACTAGAGTTCAAAAAGCAAGAATAAATTGTCGTAAATTCTTTTTTAGCAATTGAGTAGTACCGCTATTGAATTCCCTTTCTGAACACTAAATTACCGCTACTTTGCTAAAAAAAATTTTAAAATGTTTATTAAGAATGGTTGTTACTAGCGCCTATTAATGCATAGACCATTTTCTATCAAACCATGATTGAATGATCATTTAGGGCGACCGTGTTTGGTTCGCTATGGATATACAACGCAGTGTGTTTTGTTAATGTTGTATTTTACTAGAATAAAATATATAATTAATCAATTAAAAACAAGTTACAGTTTAAAAAAATCAGTTACAGTTTGTGCTAAAATAATGAAGAATGTGCAGAAGCTCATTATTATTATTATTATTTATTTGAATATTGCCGGACACAGCTGAAACATTTAAAAATGCACTAAAATAAGTTGACCCTTTGTTAGTAAAGCTAATCAATAGTGTTAACAATATCTAGTATAAATTCAGTGTGTAAAATGTTAGTCAAGTCTTCAGTTTTTTCATGATTTTTTCCAAAATTTCTTGTTGGAAACAATATGGTTCATCTTAATCATTGAGTTCCATAAGTTTATATTTCTTAATAGTCTTACGCATATTTGTATATTCTTCTTTTTGTATTCATCATCTTTGAAGCGTTATGAAACAATCACGATAGCTCTAAAACTTTCTAATCCGCCCCAATAAAAATAGATTATGAATGAAAATGCTGGAGAATTTAAATTGAAAGACCGCACACCTCAAAGAAAAAAAAATATTATAAAGGAAAAATACTCACATAAACATGTAGGAATTAAATTAAACTACCGTCTTAAAATATAACAAAAATTATACAATTTTTTCTTTAAAAACGTTTGAATAAGAACTCAACATATGAAAAGCGTCAAAAATTAACTTTTATTGCTAATTAATTTATTTATACCAAATAACGATGCACCATGGTGTTATGCTCCAACAAATTGCCAGAATCGAGAAGACTGTTTTCAATACAATGAAAGAGATTGCGACGAAAAAAGGTACTATAAATTAAATTCGTTATTTGAATAGTAGTTTTATTAAAAAAATAATTATCCTTGAAGCTCGAAATTAAAATTAAGGCTTCTGTTTCATGTAAAAAATTGAAGATTTAGATATTTTTATGATTAAATAGATTAAAAAAACTGTTTTATATAGAAAATAAGAATATAATATCTGTCTAAACTATACTCAAGTAAAAATATAAACTGTAGTGGTATTCCCAGAAACTCCGTTTTATAAGCTCCGGAGCGATCCTCGGAGCTCCAAGGCTTCGGAGCTCCGGAGTTTCTTCCTATTTTTTTTACTAATTACATAAAATAACTAAAAAAAGCTGCTATAGATTATTTTGTAATTTTTTTAAGTTAAATTTTTTTATATTTATTTTAAACGATCAAAAGTTTAATTTGAAAAAATTTACATAGAGCAACATTGCGTCTATTTCAAGCTTAAATAAGCTTAAAATTACTTATTTAACAGATGGAGCCACGGAGCTTCCTTCGTTTTAAATGACCTGACCATCAGAACATGATATTGAAGGGTAGAAACATACTAATAAACAGATTCGTGATTTTAGTTAGCTAAATCTTGTGTCAATGTAAAAACCAAAAATTCTTACCGTATTATATAAAGGCACAAAGTCTTGCTAAAACTTTAAACAGAATTTATCATATTCAAGTCAAAACTTTAATTCATTCTGAATAATACATGAATTTTATTATTTCCATAAAAACTTGAAGCTCTTCAGTAAGTTCTTTTACGCGACTGAAAGATGTTTCCAGCAAAAGATAGGTTTTTTAAAAGGATTCGATACATTATTTATTAATTTACTTTTACAGTATACATTTCAGTTACTATTTTTTTAGAATTTGTTTTTTAAAACTACCATGCCTCCTGAGTTTTTGCAGAGTTTTGCCGCTTTATGATTCTTAAATAAAAAAATCTCACAGTTTTTTAATATTTTATCACCAAACATTTTTGTAAAAAGTTGTTTTTTTATATTTTGTTAGAATTTATTAATCTTCGTTTACTACGACACAATAAGTCAGAATTGTCATAAAATACTCGTAATTGTGACTCTTTGTATCATAGTAACGACGTAATTCTTCTAGTTGCATATGGAGTCCTTGTCAAACTTCGGGACCCTGGTGTTTTAAACGCAGATCCAACTCCACCACTTCCCGGGTGGATTGCCATCCAGATACAAACGCCAATAAGTTTTCTTGTGAGCGAAGAGGGTGAGTTCTTAGTTTAAATTTATTTCAAAATAAAACCCATTTCACTTATTAAATTGAACTTTTATTCCATTATAAAATATAATTGTTTTCCGGCGTTATCCTCAAGTTGATAAAACTTTATTACTTTCTACGTTTCGAAACAAGCAACGTGTTTCGTCGTCAGAAAAAAGGCTAAAACATACACAATATAAGAAAAGCTTACAAAAAAAATTAAATACATTACATTATCAAGTGCAAAAATACAAAATTAGGTAAAGTTTACAAAATTTTTTTAACTTTTAAATATATAGATAGAAATTGTTTTAAGCGGTATTATTATACTTAAAACATTAACAATAAACTTATTTAAAAATTTTTTTGGCTAATTTTTGAAGCAGTAAATAAAACAAGTTAAATTTTATTCCCTTAGATTCTTGGTTCATTTTTACCACATAAAATCAGCGACGAAAAAAAACTAAGGTTACTCAATAGAGATTATAACAAGTAAATTTTGGTTTATTGGTGATTGACCCGTTTTACCATTACTGAATATTTATGGCATATCGTTATTATTGATTATTAATTATTATTATCAATGGGTTGATGTAATATCGATTAGACAGCTTTTCTTTTAGATTAGATTAGATAGTTTTTGCTTCTCAGCCATCGAATAAGGCTAGCTTGACATTTATATAAATTTTTTATATTTATCTATATGATGCTACCAACCAACACATCTATTAGTGGTGTTTTGTTACTTTTAGACATCAGTCTTTTTTATAGTATGACATAATCTATAATTTACTGTTTTATAACTTAAACGTATATATTTCTAACATATATTTAAGATGCATTTGGAAATCTACAACGGAGCCCCGTGCGCCTTTCTGCTATTTCGATTCAGAAAATTTCGCTGGTAAGTTTGTTTAATTTACGTACTACAGCTGTGAAGCTCTCCGGAGCTTCGATTTCTGTTTTTAGGAGCTCCGGAACATCCCCCGGAGCTTCGCCGTATTTTTGTACTAATTTTATGAATCATTTAAAAGTGAAGCTATAGATTTTTCGTGGTAAGCTAATGTTTTTTTAAAACTTATTTAAAACAATAAAACAGTCTTAAAAATGCAGATAGATTAACTTCAAATGTATCTCAAGTTTTACTAAGCTTAAAATTGCTTTTTTACGAAGTGAAGCTTCGGAGCTCCAGACCTCCAGAGCTTTTCTGCTCTGGACCTCGTTCCGCCCCGGAGCTCCTTCCGCTCCGAATGAGAAATTTTTTTAAACTATATAAATTAAGTAAACACTAAAAATTATGTAACTTCTGAGGTTTAATATTTTGACATTGAATTCATTTTTTTCCAAGGTATGTACGACGTAACATTTTTACTTCGGATAACGGCTAACTTTTAAGTTGCAAGCTGGTTAAATAAGAATGTTTTTAAACTTTTAAAACATATATTTAATTAAAAAAAACGAAAAAAATAATTTAAGTTTAAAATTTTGACATCGAATTGAATTTTTTACAGGCTACGACGTGACTTTCGTCAGCTCCGATGTCGGTTACCTTCGTGCGGATTTAAAGCGACGGTCGACCCCCACGATTTTCGGAAACAGTTTCGGCTCGGCGAGTTTGGAAGTTTTCTACGAAACTGAAACTCAACTGCGTTTCGTCGTTAGTTTTATTTTTTATCTTCAATTCTAAAATTTATTAGAATTAAAAATTTTTTTTTTCACGTAAGCATATCTCGCTAACGGTGCGGTTGATTTAGTTCAGACGATATTTATATCAATTTATAGCTAACATTAAACACTATACAATAATAATATTTTTTGTGCAAATCAACTGTATTTTTAGCGAGATATATTTTATTTTAAATAAAATTAAACGTCAAACTACTATTTTTTAAGATATCACGAAAAAGAGGATATGAAAATCCGGCCATTTTAAACTGGAAAAACACGGTTCCAAAGCAAACAACGCTTTTGAAATCTACAAGTTACGCTAACTACAGAGTGAATCTGCAAAAGAGTCCTTTTGGAATACAAATCGTTCGAAAACGGACAGGAGTTGTTATGTTAGTTTGTTTTTGTGTTATTTTTTCTACGTTCCTATGTGAATGTTTCTTTAAAACTGCATCCGCAGCACACACGAGCATTGCCAATATAGGGTTGTAGAAGGTCAAAACGTTTTTTTTGGTTAAATCCAAAACTTAACCCGGTAATAAGGCATCTTAAAGCTGCCTCCCGTAGGTTGGAAGCAAGTAGGAGCCAAAAAAACCTGTCTCGAAGACAAGTAGGAAGCCGGGTGGATAGAAAGCATAAAAAATAGGATCAAAATGTGCCTCCCGTAGGTTGGAAGCAAGTAGGAGGCAGAAAAATTTGCCTCAAAGCTAGGTAGGAGGCAGGGGGGATAGAAGATATAATAAATGTCTTGGAAATAAGTATAAGGTAAGGTGAAGGCAGCCAAAACTCCTCGTAAATAGGTACAAAGCAGGTGGCAATGCCTCCTTCTCGGAAGAATATATATGTGAGGAGGCAGGTAGAAGACAGATGAATCAGCCGCCTCGTAGGCAGGTGGAGGCAGAAAAGTTTTTGTTGGAGGCAGATAAGAGGCAGATAAAAACCTGCCTTCCCAATTGAGGAAGCCCGTCCTTACCTGGTTAAACTATTGTTTTTAACCGGTACTCTACATGCCCCTGTGCTATGCGTTCTAGAACTGTTCGGAACAGTTCTAGAACCTGTTCCGAACAGTTCTAGAACAGTTCTAGGACTGATTTGCAGTTCTCAAAATCAAAAAATAAATAAAACTCCGCAAATGATATTTAAACACATAAAACAACGGAAATACACAATAAAATCACGTGATAAGTGTTGGAAAATGTTTCGGTGACTTTTATAATGCACCAAAGTACAACTTCGGCATTTTCAAATGCCGAATTTCTCACAAATTTGGGCAAACTGGAAAGTACACCGACACCGTCCGAACAGTTCCGAACAGTTCGGAACTTAGAACTGTTCCGAACAGTTCTAAAACGAGTTAGAACTTCCGAGTTAGAACTGTCCCGAACAGTTCTAAAACTGTTCGGAACAGTTCTAGAACCTGTTCCGAACAGTTCTAGAACTGGACCGGTTGAGTACGGGTTAAGAAACTGAAGTCAATCTCAAACGCTTAACGGACCTCTACTCCCCTGTTGCTATTACGATCATTAGAAACTGTCAGAGAATTTAGATATAACAAAAACTAGGACTGATTTTTGCTGTTCTCAAAATCAAGAAATACTAAGATACTACACAAATGATATTTGCAAACACAAAAAAAAACCCGGGCATACTCAATAAAATCCCGGGCCTTTATAAGAGTGCTGACGAAAATGTTCTATTCATTATATCTGGCTTTATACTTTGCACCAAATTACAACTTCGGCATGATTTCAGAATGACCGAATAGATCTCATTCTTTTCTATCCATCTATATTTTCATTTTTAAATTGTACATCCAGTATTTGGCGAGAAATTCGCTCCTTCACAGAGCGACCGTTCCGAGAGGCTGTTCCGAAGAGTCCTAACTTAAACTCTTCCGCAACCCGTCGGTCTAGTAGCCTAAACTTCCGCAGTCGAACTGTCCCGAAAAAATCTAAAACTCCGCTTCGGAACTTGTTCTAGAACCTGTCCGCACACAGTATCCTAGAACTTAAACTATTGGAAGTTCCAAAACTAGCCTAAGTCAGCAACGCTTAACCGGTACTCTACATGCCCCTGTGCTATGCGTTCTAGAACCTGTTCCGAACAGTTCTAGAACAGTTCTAGGACTGATTTGCAGTTCTCAAAATCAAAAAATAAATAAAACTCCGCAAATGATATTTAAACACATAAAACAACGGAAATACACAATAAAATCACGTGATAAGTGTTGGAAAATGTTTCGGTGACTTTTATAATGCACCAAAGTACAACTTCGGCATTTTCAAATGCCGAATTTCTCACAAATTTGGGCAAACTGGAAAGTACACCGACACCGTCCGAACAGTTCCGAACAGTTCCGAACTTAGAACTGTTCCGAACAGTTCTAAAACGAGTTAGAACTTCCGAGTTAGAACTGTTCCGAACAGTTCTAAAACTGTTCGGAACAGTTCTAGAACCTGTTCCGAACAGTTCTAGAACTGGACCGGTTGAGTACGGGTTAATGAAACCAAGCTTTAGTAAAGGAGTTATAGAAGGAGTTCCACTGGAGGCTACTTCAGTTTTAAAAAAGCGCAGTATTTCTATTTTTTTCTTAATAACGTTTTCGAAATAATAGAAAATCTCGTCGATCACATGTTCATCAAACGATCTGTCAGAATTGAACTATTTTTTGCCTGAAGTACTTAATGAGACAATTCGGGTAATTTTAAAATCTACTGAAGAATTCGGTTTTTTGTTGACAGTTTTGACGTTTATCTCATAATTTTGTCAACATTTTGTAGTGATTTTTACATATCCTGAAAGAACACGTATTTGCGGATCTTTTTATGTATTTGTTGTCCAGTGATTTGATACCGTAATTTACTTCTTTAAATATATAGATATTATTTGTTATTTATATTATCCTCTAGATTTGACACAACAAATGTGCCGGGTTTAACATTGGAAGAGCAATTTTTGTCGATCACAAACAAAGTCCCGACAACTCAAATCTACGGTTTCGGAGAGCAAACGCACACCAGTCTCAGGCACGATTTCAACTGGAAAACTTATTCTATGTTTGCTCGCGATCAACCAGTTTCGGTAATTCGGTTATATTTAATAAATAACCTTTGCAGATTGACCTAAAATTGTATAATGGACTTAAAGTATAACTGCATGGTCTTTCACGTGGAAACTCCTTTTAGATTGTTCTTGCAATGAAATTTATTTCGTATATTTTCTTTATTAAATGTATTAAAAGAATAGCATACTAAAAACAAATGTTCCTAAAGTATACCGCGTACTGCATGGTTTTGTATGTGGAAACTGCAGAAAATTCCGTTAGATCGTTCTTACTATATGAAAATTATCGCCCCTATTTGGTCTATTAAATGAATCAGAAAATTAGAATACTAAAAATGATGTGCAGATACTGAAGTAGTTTCTCAAAAAAACCAAACGGTATGAAAAGGTAGGAAGTATTTTTTTAAAAGGTATACTTTCCAAGATCAAAGAAAACATAGTGTTTCAATTTAAAAAAATTTGATTGATTAAGTGATGCTTTTCTGTTTTATAATACCTACTGTTTAAAAAAAAAATTAAAATAAATATTTAAAACATAGTCAACCTGTTTTAGAAAGGTGTGTGTGCAAAATGCATTAAATTTTTCACATTTAATTTTATGTTGTACATCCGTTATAAATATGAAATAAATTCCAGACTGGCAGTAACCTATACGGCGTCCATCCTTTTTATATGGGAATTGAATCCGACGGTTCATCTCACGGCGTGGCCTTTATTAACTCCAATGCACAAAGTATAATCTTCTTTATTTTCTTCTTAATATCTGTATTTCATTGTTAAAAAACATTTCTGAAACCCACAAGTGTTTGGGAGTTCCGCTCCACTCCGTATTTCTGTAGCTTAGACCTCTGAGGAGCATCACCAATCACGTTTGTGGACATATTTTCTATGTGCGTTGGGTTTCAAATAGTATAAAAAGAGTGTTTTTAACTGTTGTTTATATCAGCAACGGTGCAAGTACACACACGGATGTGTAATTATTATCAATTTAACCGATCTATCAAGCAAAATAAACACATGAAACATCTTAATACCCCAAATAATACATGTAAAAGTCAGTTATTGGGTTTATTTTCTGAAATAAAATTTTCCGTAAAAAATTAAAAGCCCGTTTAAACCCAAAAGTTGGTCTTTTTTGACATGCATAATTTGTTTGTTTTTTTTGGAGAAACTGGTTTTAAACAAAAAAAAAAAAAACAATAAAATAATTATCAACATTCTAAAATATGCAGAACTTAAAATTTTAGAAAAACCTGATAGTTACAACCACCGACGAAATTTTGTGTTTTTAAAAGATTCTTTAAACTAAATTCAGCTTAGGATCATTTTCCTAAGCTAGAAAAAAACTAAATATGAAAAAATGCTTGGAAAATAAGGAAACTAATATTAAGTTAATTAATGGTTCAATTAAGTCTTTCTAAACATCGGGTTTTAAAACTTTTAAGAGTGTTCTTAGCTTTCTGAAAACAATTCAATTCGTTTGATTTGATGAAGGCTTGTTGCGATATTAAAGTTAAAAAATAGCCAAAAAGCCCAGTTTAATATATTTTTACACTTAAAATTTGCATAAAATAATTTTCATCAATAATGAATACACCATATTTAAAATTTTAATCCTTAAAAAAAAATAACCCAAAAATGAGTGAAGAAATATTGCTATCTTTACGATAATTTTTAGTCTCTTTAAATAAAGTAACGTGAATTTATCAGTTTTTTTTAAGACGTTCAGTTGGCCCCTCACCCTTCGATAACTTACAGAACTATCGGAGGAAATTTGGAATTTCGAATATTTACAGGCCCCACGCCTGATTCCGTGGTCCAACAATATACTAAGGTGAGAAATGTCTTTTGAGTTTTTGTTAAAATTTAAATTAAGGAAAATTGCATTATTTAAAATTGTGAAGAAAAAAAATCAAAAATCCCAATCGTTGTCGCAAAGTGTGGTTTTTTTTATCTATTGAAATGAATATGCTGAATATTTCCCATACACAAAAATAATTATACAATAATTAAATTTTTTAATGACATTTTTTAAGGTTTTTTAATTACAATGGAAAGTTTATTGTCCTGCTATTGTTATAGTAAAACTTGGGTATGAGGTTTTTCAAGCTGACAGTAAGTAACTAAGAGCCGTCGTTAGATTTTTTGAACTTGGAGATCGCAAAAATAAGAATTCAAATCCGAAAGAAAAAAAAACAACATGGTTCGAAGTTAGATTTAGGCTTTTGCTTAGGCTTAGGGATAGGTTTAAAAAAAATTCACTCTTGGAGTTCTTAGTATCCAGTTTTTGGATCAAAGTTCCCGCTTTATGTGCCATCGGCTCTAACAAAATTCAAATCTTAAACCTGTTATAGACGTCATTTTTGTAAAAAAAAATTAACGAAAATTACAAAAAAAAAGCTAATATTAAACGCTTTTTTAAGGGCCGTGGAAATGATTCTTATTCTTTCTTCTTTAATGATTTGTAATTTTGGACTGCATTTTTGAAAAAAAGTTTTATGTATAATTTTATTGTATATTTTGTATATATTTTTATGTATAGTGTTTATTTATATTTTTATGGTACTATTATATCTTTATTTTAGATTTAAATTCTATACCTTTTTAAATTATTTTTACATAATTTCTAAATTTTAGACGATCGGATTGCCTATGATGCCACCCTACTGGGCGCTTGGTTTTCATTTGTGCAAATTCGGCTACAAAGACATCAATGAAATAAAATTAGTGGCGGAGCGTAATTTAAACGCCAGCATACCTCTGGTTAGTTTATTAATGCATATTTGAGTTTTATTCGAAGTAAGGACGGGATGTCTTAATGGGAAAACAGATGTTTATCTGCCTGCTCTTTGTCTCCAACAACGCAAATCTTTTTTCTTTTTACCTCGCTTCAAAGTGCATTCTACCTGCCTCCATTCTAAGATAATTTGCCCCCACTATGCCTCCTACCTGTCATTCGAGGCAGTTTTAGCTGCCTTTCACCTGCCTCCTAACCTGTATATGGTTCAAAATAGGATGCAGAATCATCCGCTTCCTATTTGCCTCCAAGGCAGTTTTACCTTCTCCCTGTTTTTCACCTGTCTTCTAGGCTGTTTTACCTGCCTCCTACGCGGCTTAAAGGAAGTTTAACCCGCCTTCTGTCTTCCGGTGACAGGCCGTTTTTTCAGGTTAAAAAGTTTTGCTTTTTTTGCTGCGTAATTTTGGTAATTAAAATATCAACCGCAGTTTTCATTTGTATAATTTCGTTCTTACTTTGTAGTTACGCATAAAAATACACAGTAGTTATTGTACAGTAATCTAATCGGAAATAATATTAAGTTGATAAATATTTTTTAAGACTGTCCTGTTTAGTGTTGAGATTTTCACCAATTATAAAAGATTTAAAGTTAGACTACAAAAAATGGTTTATTTATCACTTCATAGAATATTTTGTGCTGTATTTTAGACTTTTTTATGGTTTTTTAAAAGTTTTTATCCTTAAAAGTTTTGGGTCCACTTTATTGTGCGTTTTTATATTCTATTTTTTCATTAAAATAATATAAGTTTTCTGTAAATATAATATTTTTAGATATATGAATATAATATTGCTATAAATATAATATTTCTAGAACTTCTAAGCACAATTAAATTACTATCCTACTTGTTAATAGTATTAAAAAATTGTCTATATTTACATAAAAATTTTAGTTTTTAAACTGTGTATTTTTTGACATTTTAAAATCAACTTCTTTTCTTAACTTGAAGCGACGTCAAACTTAGAAAAATAATATTCTTCTTTTAACTGAATTTAAATATAAATCGTTTTTTCTTTCGAACACTAATTAATATACGGATAGTAAATTCAAAACCAAACCAAACCTGATCAAATTAAGACTTTTCAATGTTTTGTTAGTTAGGCTATTAATTGGCAACACGTTTTACAAACGAATATCGCAATAAAATTATGATAAAAAATTTTTATGTCTCTTTTTTAAGGACACTCAATGGATTGACATAGACTACATGGATGGTTTTAAGGATTTTACATATGATAAATCTAATTTCATTGGTTTACCGGAATTTTCAAACTGGCTGCATTCAAATAACAAGAAATTTGGAACTATATTGGTAAAAAAAATTGTTTTTTATGTTATATTTTAATAAAATTATAATTGAAAAAATGATTAATTAAGATAATTTTTAGGATCCTTGTATACCAAATCCGCATAGTGAATATTACAGCAGCAATTATTCAACATACGCTCGAGGGATGAAACATGATGTGTTCATTAAAGATAAAACAGGCAATTTTTTAATATTTTTTTATTATATATTATCATCATTTATTTATTATTTCAAAAACTCAAATGATTCCCGATCAGAATTTAAATAATCATAATCCGGCCTTGTTTCTAATGAGCCAAGTCCAAAACCTAATGAATGATTGTAAGTATATTTCTAATAATAAACGTATTTTTATCACAATTATAGGCAACTTACACTGGAACTCGGTTTATACATGAACTATGCAATAAACATAGCGAGTCACCATAATGGATAATTACCGTATCTCCTACTATCTTTTGTAGTATGTAGATCAACCGATCGAAATTTCGCGCGCTTTCGAGGGTTGATCTGCATACTACAAAAGATAAGTAGGAGATACGGTAATTATCCATTATTGTGACTCGCTATGTTTATTGCATACTTCATGTATAAACTGAGTTCCAGTGCAAGGTGCCTATATTACTGTAAAATAAAATATTATTTTAATTTTTAAGTTAACAACGTAACTGTAATTTTAGGTCAATTTATGGAAGGTTCTGTTTGGCCAGGAAAGTGCTACTATCCGGATTTTACCAAACCGAATACAACCGAATGG
>JASAMX010029506.1:0-20224 GCA_030248175.1 Microlaimidae sp. YZB2_3
TGTGATTACCAATTGGTATTGGGCGTTTGTGAGCCTCTGGCCTATTTCATAAAGACGTTTGTAAATTTTCATTTCACAAAACTTCGCCTATTTTTTGTAAATTACATGATAGAGGATATTCGACACGGCAAATATTGATCGTTTAGCGGAGATGAAATGACGTGGTTGCGACCAATCAGCACAGAGCAGTGTGCGCAGATGCTCCCCCTGGATCACAAGTTGAAAAACCTTTATCGTTTATTTTACAAAAAATGGGCGGAGAATTTTAAAATAAGAATTTACAGAGGTTTTTTTGAAACAGGCCTCTGGTAAATTTTCAAAATATGCTTACGTATAACATAGATTTTAAGAAAATTGTATGTCGTACGCACAGAGGTGACTGACTGACCTAAAATTAGGGGCTATGACTGGATAGAGCCCCGAGATAAGGTCAAGGGGCAGTACATTCAAGGGGCAGAACAGCAGCAATAGGTCCTTTCAGGACGATTTGCGAGGGGCGGAATACTCCCCGGAAAGAAAATTTTTAATTTAAGATTAGAAAACACCAAGACAAACCCCTAAAACACTATGTAAAACTTGATTTCGCTAACATATAAATTTTATATAAAATTAAGGTTTTTAACTAAAGAATAAGGCCGCTTGGCTTGTAAAAATTACAATAGATAAACAATTATATTTTAACTTTGAATGTTTTATCGAATAATTATTATTAAACTACAACAATGATATTTTTATTGATTTTATTGATTTATGAAGTTTTCTTGCGATTTTTTTCTAGCCAAAAGAATTAAAGTGATTTAAAAAACAAAATCTTTCAATACTAACACTAAAAGTCATATACCTTTTGTATAATTTAATTTAAATAAAAAAGGCGTTTTGTAAAAAGTGTTACATTAAAGACTGACGCTTTTAATATTTTTTTATCAATTTAGTTTAGTTAGTTAAGTTTAGTTACCTAATTTAGTTAACTTTAAAATAAATGTTTATTTTTACAGCAATTTATACTTTTTGTAAATAGTATTTTATGCTTAAAACCGAAAAATAGTAATTTTTATGTAAGAAAGAAAACCGATAAGTAATAGAATAAAAAATTTGGAATAAATTCCTGTTTGATTTTTATAAAACTAGCATTTGCTTAAAACAGGAAAATAGTAATTTTTATGTAAGTAGGAAAACCGATAAAAAATAGAATAAAAGAATTTGGAATAAATCCTTGTTTGATTTTTATAAAAGTGGCATTTGTATGTAGTTTTAATAACATCTAACATGTCACATAAAACAAAAATGTTTTAATTATTGATTTTTATTATTTAAACATACCAAGGTGAAATTGAATGTATTATAAAAAATCTTTTTAAAATTTCGTAACTTTTTTGTGCAAAAATCATGTGAAATATAGAACGAAACATTAAAGAAGCACTTTCACAAATCAGATTCCTATAACGTTCTGATTGGACTAGTCCTTTAATACAAAACCTGTCTACCTCAAATTTAATATTTTGGTTTCTTCAGACTAAATCGACAACATTTATAAATTTTAATTTCATCGGTGCAGTACCAAAAAAGTTCAACAATCCAGAGTTATAAGAATTTGATTTGTGACAGTGTTTCTTTAAGTAATTATATCTCGCGAACGAGGCAACTAATTTATATCCGTAAATTCTATTAGTATGTAAAACTAAAAAAATATTTTCACCCATTGTAATTCTTTTATGAATTGAGGGCTTTTGATTTTAAGTAATAATATTACCTTGTTCTTCAAAATCTTGTAACATTTTTTCGTTGAAATATTATAAAAGACCAAAAATTTGCTAAATCGGAATGCCATCAGGAAGCGTTATAGACTAAAGGTAAACCCAACGTGGCTGCAACAGTTGTTCGTTGGATTAAAAAATGCCCCCCATTATGTAACCATTCGAATCACGGTAGTCTGACGTCACTTTATCAGCCAATTAGATTCGATTTAATATCGAGTATTTGTTTAATAAAGTGATGTCCGATTCTCGTGATTTGAGTGGTTACTTAATGGGGGGCATTTTTGTATCCAACGAACAACTGTTGCAGCCACGTTGGGTTTACCTTTAGTTCTGAATAAGCGTCTTTTACTGTACAAGAGAGGGTACAAAAAGAAAAAAATAAAATTTGAAAAAATCGTAGTTTTCTTAGTTTTTTTAGTTTAAACCTATGCTTAATTAAAATTGATACACGATTATATTTTCACTAGGTTAAAGTGCTTTAATATATCAGTTTGTGCTAAATAAGTTTTGGTTTTTTGATTAAACATCACAATAGTTAGAAAGCATCACTAAAATAGTATTTTCGTGAACAATGATTTTGAATTAGCAAAAATAAAGTTGAAATTGGTGCTTTGAAACTAATTTCCAACCTACATGGGGTTTTCTTAATGTTTTGATTGTAAAATTATTCAAAATTTAAAAATTAATTTTAAAAAGTCCATTCCAAACTTTTAAATAAAGCATTTTTTGTAATTGAAACATTAAAAATGTGGGAACCAAGCGCGCCAGCAGCGCCGTACCTACGAAGCGGCAAAAAACTAAAAATCCTCAAAAAATGCTTTTGCTTTTGTAATATTAAGAAATATTTAAGAAATTTTGAAGGGAAGAAGTCGAGATATTAAACCAATAAATATTTGAAATATTTCAAACCGTAAAATGTACTAGTCGCTCGCTGTTTCTCAATTTCCTCCCTACATATGATTGGCGCTAGCTGTATTGTACCCTCTTTCATACACTAAAAAACCCTTATTCAGAACTAGTCAATTACTTAAACACTAAATGTTGTTGAATTAATGCCAGCCGTTCATTTAAAATCCGTTTCCAAATACTTAAAATGGTTAAAATAAAAAAAAAAAAAAAAAATTTTCCCCGTTTTTTTTTTTTTCTGCTTTTTTTTTATTTTTTTTATTATTTTTCTGGGGCGGCGGGGGGTGGCGCGGCCGCCTGGGCGCTTTTACAGTGCCGTTGAGCTTAAGCAAATTTCAACGCAAAAATATATAAAACCAACGTAATTTTATTTTCGTTCTGAAACCTTGATTGAAAATAAAGTTAAAATATTATTTTCGTTTTTGTAAGTCTTTGGTGAGATATTAGAGTTGTAGTGAAAAAAAATCTGCGAATTTTACCTTAAAACGGTTGGAAAATTTTTGATATGAAAAAAAAAAACAATGAATCTGAGTCTTTTGTGAAAATTTTTATTTAAAAAAAATTGTCAATTGTACTATTTAAAAATAGTGTTTCGACAAATTAGAAAAAAAGTAAAAAAATATAATTTTATAAAATACTTGTCATGTTTGTTGAATTATTTGTCATGTTTGTTTGTTCAAAAACTAAAGGATTAACAACCTCAGGGTTTTTTCAAGAAAACACCATTATTTGGGAAATAATTCATAAAAATTAAAATTAATCAGGGTGTTAAATAAAGTTAAAAATACGACGCCTGTTCTAAACAAACTTTTTTGCAACAAAAAAGACATTACTCCAGGATAAAATGCCCAAAAAATCTCATTTCGGTCTTTTTTAAATAGTCTAAACTCCAAAAATATTTCAACAAAAAAAAACAATTACAAGGTTTTGGAGCGAAAGATAAAAAAGTTGACAGAAATAGTCGAAATCGAACACAAAAACACTTTACTGCATTTTAAAGTAAGTATTTATTCTAACAGATATCCATAGTTTTTTTTTCAAATGAAAGTGCTAAACCAAGAGATAAAACCATGGGTGAAAACATATGTAATTTATTGAAAAAAATATAACCAATTAAAAAAACGCTTTTAAAACAGTCATTAAAATGGCACATCACTTTTAACTGTGTCAATGGTCTATTCTTTATTAATTCGCCTGAATTAAACTGGATGTATTGATTTATGATTTAGATTTAAATTAAATTCTTCCATTATTATATAAAAAAAGATGTTCTTTCTTATAACTAAAGTTAAAATCCTTCAGGCTGAAATTCAGGGCCTAACCGCTCGCGCGGGAGGTCAGGTCAAGAAACGGGGCGCGACACCATGCTATCTCTTCACTTTGTTTGTAAACTCTTGTTCATCATTTTTAATTTCTTTCTCGATTTCTGCGTTTTTCTTAGAATTAGAACTTTTTGTTTGCATAGCAAAAAACACACCGCCCCCAAACCCACCCAACAACAAAACAAAACCAACCAAAAAAGAGCCCAAAGCCAAGAAAAACCCAAGAAAAAACAAACAAGAGAACAACGCAGAGCACCGCAGCACGCGACCCCCAAAGAAAAAGAAACTTGACACATAATATAACATACAAACTAAACAAACCAGAAAGCAAGCCAAAACAATCAAAACAAAAAAAAACAAAATAAAACAAAAAATAAAAATAATCCCCCCCCCCAAAAAAAATTTCAGAAATGATGTAACCAATTATTATTAAGTTGCGTGACGCCTAAGGTAGGTCTTCCCCCCCCCAAAATCTCTTGCTTTTGTGCGGCACGTGATATTTTCTCGAAGAACGAGTGGTTACTTTACCACCTAGTCATTTTCACCCTGATAGAATTCATCTTTAGCGTGAATTAACAGAAAAATATGACTTTAAAATAAAATTGCCATTTAAATCAATTGAAATTATGTTGTTATAATGGCGTATTCTGACGATGCTTTTTATTTAGGAATTACCAATTTTTTTAGAAGTATAATATATTTTTTTGATTTTTTAGGGTCAGGCTCACAATTAAGCTAATTAATTAGCTTGAGCTAATTGTGAGCTTGGGCTTGAGCCTGAGATTTATTGTGAGCTCGAGCTTGAGCTTAGTACTCACAATTGAATATATGTGAGTACCAATTGGTATTGAGCATTGCAGCTCAATGCATTCCTACTCTCTACATTATGATAATCGTTGATAATTATTTCGGTCACAAACATACCCCGAAAGGACGGGGTACCACATTCGGGAAAAATGGTTTTTACGTACTTCCTACCTGCCTCCTATCTACCTCCAACCTGCCTCCTACCTGTCTCCGAGGCAGTTTTAGCTGCCTCCTACTTGCCTCCTAACCTGTATATGCGTCAACATAGGAGCCAGGGCCATCTGCCTCCTACCTGCCTCCAAGGCAGTTGTTACCTTCAAAACGGTTTTTACCTACCTCCTACCTGCCTCCAACCTGCCTCCTACCTGCCTCTGAGGCAGTTTTAGCTGCCTCCTACTTGCCTCCTAACCTGTATATGCGTCAACATAGGAGCCAGAGCCACCTGCCTCCTACCTGCCTCCAAGGCAGTTCTAGCTGCCTCCAACCTGTCTCCACTATGCCACCCAATATCCTTCGAGGCAGTTGTCCCTGCCTCCTACCTGCCTCCAGTCTTCCGGAGGCAGGTTCAAGAGCCGTCCTTACCGGGATATAGTAAAGAAATCAGTGAACTGTGGCGGCCTCCTCATCACAAAGAGTACTGCACAAACAAAACAGTGTAAAAAACAGTCCCGGGTTTAACAGAAGAGTACACAAAAAGAGTTATGACACAAAATTTTATCACACAACAGAGTACTGTCTAAAAAAAGTGCTGTTTGTCTTGCGTCCAGGAACTTCGCTATATTGTTGTTACTACGGCAAAATGAGCCACAGTTCGTATAAAATAAATGTGTCTGTGACTTATTTTAAATCGAAAACGGAACGCTATTAACTACAGAATGAGTCACAGTCACGTTTATTTTATAATGACAGTGGTTTATTTTGCCGTAGTAACGACGATATATGAGTCCCGCTTCATTTGAATCCAGCGAAAATTTGCTGTGAAATTTTTAATCTCTTCGGGTTATGTATTATTTAACTATGCGCAATGAATAATTAGTGCATGTAAAAAAACACTTTGTAAGAAAATTTAATTATTTTCAAGATCTTAATAAAGATTTTTGTTTCATATATAAATCATTTTAAAAAAAATTACTTAAGTTTACAACAAAACATAAAATTAAACGACTTTTCTGTTTTCATGAAGCATTGTATTATTTTGGACTTTGTTATTCCTAGTTTAACGCAAATCTAAAACTAATTTCGTAAGAAATAAATTACTGAAAATTTATTAGCGGCTCGTCTTAAGTGTATTATGTATGTATGTATGTATGTATGTATTAAAAGTGTAAGTGGCTCGTAGGATCTTTAGAGGCCGTGGATGGAATGGGTTGGAGTAGGAATAGACCGGGATATCGACTTCCGCAATTTTGCGGTTAAAAAAACCCGGGAAACAATGGTAAGAACGCCCATGAATGTTTAAATTTTATAGCGCTTCCTTACGTTTATAACCATGATTTGTGTATTAAATTTTGTTTAAGAGCTAATTTAGTTGCTTTAAAATTAAAATATTTGTAATTATGGTTTGGTTTGGTGCGGTTCCTCATTTGTGCAGTTATCCACCAAACAACTAAGGCCCCATTCACACCGGAGTGACAAGTGACAGCGTAACTGTGGAAACGCCCGCAAAACGCGTTGTCACTTGTCACTTGAAAAATACTAAAAATGTCGCATATGCGATTTTTATCGGGAACGCTGCTACTTTTCTCTAAGAGCGATATTTCGTACTCGGTTTATTCTTTCGAAAAAAGACACTGTGTTAAATAGGAAAACTAACGAACCTAGAAAGCGGCAAGACTGTTGTTAATAAATTCGCACAGGTGCGAATATTTTGCATAATTTTGCTAAAAAACTTAGTACACAGCCGGACGTTAGAAAACCGGTGTACGTACGTCCAGGTTATAAGCTTTTGCTTATATGTTCAAACGAATAAAAGAAAGCATTTAAATTTTTTGGTTAAAAACTTTTTTTAAATAAAAAAATTTGTAATGTGAATCTGAATGTATAAAAAAAACTGATGTGTTGTTTTTATTTTAGATTTTTTAGTTTATATAGCTGAATCCGCGTATTAAAACAAATTCCAGCTAAAATTTTTTGAGTTTTTATTTAAAATTTATATTATATTTTATGCTTCTATAAATATATTTTTAATAAAAATAAGATACATAATCTTAAATCATAATCAAAAACATAATCTAAGGAAGTTATATTTTGCAAGAATTTTTTTCTAGAAGTACAGACCAAAATTTTGCAAGAAAAAATTGTTGCATATGAGCAAATTTAATTTACAAAATCCTCCATATATTTCAGTATATTTCGTGCACTGTGATTTTTAAAAAGTGCTATTTTTAAGTAAATAGTATAACTTATCGTATATAAGTGGCTCCGGATTTTATATTTCTACGTCATCATTTTTTAAATTATTATTATAGATTTTCTTTCTTCAATGTCATTATTTAATGTTACTATTTCTTCTTATATATTTCTATTTTCTTATTTTGTTAATGTTTAAAGACAACATTAAACCCTCTAATCTGTCAAGCGATTTTCTAACAAATAAAAAACTTCTATAAAGCTAAGAATAATTATGTAGAGATCATTAGTTCATTGGCTGTTCATTCAAATGTTAAAAAAATTTACACGGACATCTTTAGACTGGACAACGGATTTTTAAGTTGGGACCATATGGATTTTGGAAGTTGAAAAATTTTTTGTCTTTAAATTGGCTCAAACTTATTGGTAAGAAAGAATAATTAGTCAATGGAAAACCAGAAAATCACGTTTTTTTTGAGAAGATAAACAAGGACACATTTATGCTGGACAACTTTTTTTCACTAAAAAAAGAATGACATTCGTCTGCAGCCACAAAAATGATTGGGATAAATGAAGTATTAATGCCAACCGAGGAAACTTACAAAGCGGGAATTAATGATTGTGATATTTACGTTTTTAATATTTTAATTATTTTTTTTAAAAAATATATTTTGTGTCTTTAGCAAAACTGAATAGGTTTTTGGCTGCTTTTCGTTACCAATTTCAGGGAGTCATGAATCCTTCTGAGGTTGGAAATGACTGAGTAGTATTAAAGATATATTCAGTTTTGCTTATTGGGTCATACACTACAGTGCGGTGTAAACTTGCTTCAGTATGTTCCTGTCTTATGACGAAATAAATAAATAATAATAAAATAATAATAATAATTATAAAAGGTTAAAATTCGAAAAAAAATACATGAACATCTTTAAGCAGGACAACGTATTTTCACAAAAGGGGAGACCTTATGGGACTTTGGAAGTTGAAAAATGTTTTGTCTTTGAATTGGCTCAAACTTATTGGTAAGAGTAATTAGTCAATGTAAAGTTAGAATATCACGTTTTTTGAAAAAATGGACAAAGACATCTTTATGCTGGACCACGTTTTTTCACTAAAAAGAGGAATGACATTCCTTTTCAATCACAAAAAGGATTGAGATAAACGAAATATCATTGAAAAACTTAGAATTTGGGAAATGTCATAAAGAGGTTAGAATTTATAAAAATTTTCCATGGGCATCTTTAGACAGGACAACGTCTCTTCAAAACAAAGGTGGGAGGTGACCCTATAACCTTGAAAGTTGAAAATTTTTTTGTGTCTGAATTTGCTCAAACTTATTGGTAAGAGTAATTAATCAATTGAAAACCAAAATATTAAATTTCTTCTGGAACGATGAACACGAAAATCTTTCCACTGAACGTTGAAATTTTGGAAAGAAACTAACACACAATTTTATAAACAAATTCTTTATGCACATATTTTTTTGCCGCAAAAATAGCTGAAAACATGCTGTTTTGGAATTTGCTATTCGGAGATTTTAAATTTAATATCAGATTTAAAATTTAAACATCATCTTTTATGAAAAAACACACATCGCTTTAAAACATGGACAACTACATAATGAAGAATTAATAGTCGTTCAGGTGTTAAAAATTTCAAAATTAATAACAAACGTTCAAAACAACTAAAAAACAAATAAATTTATAGTGTTAATGGACATTATAACTACATTTTTTTTTAAATAAAGCAAATGGATCTTGAAAAATACAGGGAAAATTGATTGTGGCTGACACGGGCTATTTGTTTAAAAAATAATTGTTAAAATAAAGTTTTAAATTTTTAATAATAAGCCACTTTTGTTGAAAATTTTGAATTTTTTTGTTGTTATATGGTCGATTCAATACTGATAATCATCTAGATTAGCTAGGTTTTTATTGGCCCATAAAAACAACATGCAATTTATGCCTAAAACAAAAAAATGCTCGAAACATTTCATACGCCATATAAAAAAAAAGAACTTTTCGTCTGAAACAACTTTTTGAGCTGAGCCTTAAGTATAATGTCAGTATTTTTGAGAGCGAATAAATTTAGAAACCATTACGTTTAAATTTAGAACTCTGAGTCGTTTTTTGTAAAGCTTCGTGCAAAAAGAAATAAGTAACAGCCTGAAAAACTTTCAATAAAAAACAATGTAATTAAATAAAATTAATCAAAAATTGCTTCTGAAAGCCATTAACAGTCTCTAGCACGTACTAAAAAACACGAAGCTGCTAGAGAATCATTGAATAATTATTTTGTTCTAAAATTTTATCTCAAAATTAATTTTCATTTGATGTATACAAGAATTTAACCTATATGGGTATTTAACATATAATTTAACCTATATTTAACCTATAATTTAAGCTATATTTAACCTAGGGGTAAATTGTAAAGGTATCTTAACATTAAATTTTTTCATCACTATAAGTTGTCTTTGGTTTATTAAGAAAGAAGAGATTATTAAATTTTCCAAATGAAAAAAAGCCAAAATATTTTTTGAATACGTTATTTGAGAAAGTGGGTTTCTTTTGGTACAAAGCGGAGCAACTCGGTTTTCATTAGTTTTGAGTATCATTTTGTAAAATAATTAGACAATATTATTTTTCATATAGTCGGTTAAAATGCGTAACCGTATCTAACCATGATTCAAAAATAATTCAATTACGTGTTTTAGTGGGTTTCATTGCGTATCGTAAAATAAATTTATCTTATATTTTATGTCACGTGTCGTGCCAAGCTTAAGAAAAAAATTCGTGATTAAATTGTGGTTGCGACGGATTTTCATATTGTTTTAAACTCTGCACTCAAGAAAGTGTAAAAATATTTATTAAAAGTAATGTTATAATGATGACTCAATAGATTAAATGCGTTTTGTAAAAAATATTTTGCCATTATCACGGTAATTTTTAAATAACACTTTTTAACATATACCTTTTCCGTTTGTGCCATAAATCAAAAGTAATATTGTATGAGTTTGTTGCGTTTTGTATTTTTTATTTAGTTTTTTTTTTGGGATTCTATCAAAATATACTACAATATGTTGTTCTTGTTTGTGCCGTGCAGTAAGTAATAAATTAAACCAAAGCCAGTTATAGTCATTAACTATGAACAATTTATTTTTCTTTACATTCGTTTTCCCGAATGTACAAATAATTGGTTAAAAAAAATGAAAATTGGTTGAAATAAATGGTTCAAATTGGTTATCAAACGACTATTATTGAATATGTACATGCATCAACCTTCTTTTTTTAGCTCGATTTTTTTAAAATTAATATTTTTAATATGTGATTTGACAATATTTAGTATTTTATTTTTCTCGCATTTCTGAATGGATACAATTCTTCTGTTTGACTTACATTTTTTTAAAAAATCCCTTAATTTCTAAAAAATGTCGTCCACGTTGTTCCGTTTTAAAAACTTGGAGAAAACCATATCCCGGTAAGGACGGGGGGCTCCATTTGGGAAAAACCATTTTTACCCTCCATCAAAAATTTTGCTGCCTCCTACGCGCCTCCTACCTGCCTCCACCCTGCCTCCTACCTGTCTCAGAGGCAGTTTTACCTGCCTTCTACTTGCCTACTAACCTGTATACGCTTCAAGATATGAGGCAGGGCTACCTGCCTTCTACATGCTTCTGAGGCAGTTTTACCTGCCTCCACCCTGCTTCCTACCTGCCTCCACCCTGCCTCCTAGCTGTCTCCGATGCAGTTTTACCTGCCTCCAACCTGACTTCAATCTTCTGGAGGCAGGTTCAAGAACCGTCCTTACATAAAACGCCGATATAAAGTATTTCTTATCTATTAAACTATTTTTAGTTGTTGCTATATTTAAAAACAAAAAAATCTAATAAGTCTATGACACATTTTTATACTGTAAATGCTATATAGCGTTAAAACTTAACCCAACACATGACTATCTCCTCATATTTTTAAAATATCGACATTTAATAGCACAGTTTAATTTGCATGGCAATAATAGTAGGCGCGCAGCAGATTGGCCGTTCCGTATGATGTTCAGTTCAGTAAAAGTACGTTAGTAGTTTTTGCGCGGTTTTCCAACAAAAAATTAAAGTGATTTGTCAGTTACAAACGCACTTTCCACAGCTGAATATCTCTTATGTGATTTTGGTCGATTTTTCGGCTGAACGTATAATTCAAAAATCCTATGGTATGGTTATGTTTTTTCTAAATTTATCAAGTTAAATGAAACTAAACTAGGGAAAGAATCGCCCAATAAATATGAGACAAATTAATAGCTCGGTTTGGAAATCCAAATTTTCTGGCATCAATTCTACTGTCTACAATTTGAAGTTTGAAAGGATGTCCTCTGGTAGGATTTAAATTAAAAGAAAAAAAAATCATTTCACCAAAGTATGTTTTGTTATTGATAATTTTGTAAATTTCACATAAGTCCATTTTGGCTTAGCGTTCAGAAAGTTTTCAAGTTTTAAAAAAGCTAATCTATCTTCATAACTAGAGAAGTTTAGACCACAGCACTTAAAAACTCTTCTATTATAATATTTTTGCACTTTTTCAATTAGTTCAATATCTTTTTTTAGATAAGGGTTCCACACAACACACCCATATTCAACGATTGGTCTAACATACGCTTTATAAGCTCTTACTAAATTATTGATTGTTTTGGATTTAAAACTTCTAAATATTAGAGCTGAGCGCTGCAATGTTTTATTTGCAATTCTTTCGCAATGATATGAAAACTTTAGATTTTGAGATTTTGACTTTACATTTTGAGCCTAGGTCACAAACAATTGTTGCATTTTTTTAAATTTTGGTTATTAATAAAAAAATTATTATTTTTAATATCTATTATTTATCCAATATGAAAAGTTTTACATTTATTTTCAGCTAGCTTAAGCTGCCATACTTTTGCCCATTCTGCCACCTTGTCAAGGTCTCTTTGTAAAAGAATTAAATGATGTTTCATGTTATCTGTGTCATTTGCAAAAAATTCCGTGTAAATTTTTGCATGATTCACAAATAATTTTACACTAGAATTTTGTACCTGATTGACAAGATCATTTATATATATCAAAAACAACAAAGGCCCCAGCACTGATCAGGAACGGAGCTAGTGACTTTGTACTGATTAGAAACAGAATTGTTAACTACCACTTTTAAAAATCTGTTTGTTAGAAAAGCCTTAATCCAGTTTAAGAAATTACCACAGACTCCATAATTTTCAAGCTTGTATACATGTAACAAGTTTTGATGGGAAACAGTGTCAAAAGTCTTGGCAAAGTCCAAATAAAATACATTAATAATCTTTTTGTTTTTTAACGCATTAGTCCAATCATTTAGAGATTCTAATAGCTGCGTGACTGTTGAACTTATTTGGTAGCCGTGTAAAAGCGTAGAAAATTGAATTTTAGCATTTAATAACTGAAAGTGATTTTATAGCGTTGTAATTTTTATTAGTTTTATTATTAATTGTAAATTTTATTATTAAGGTCTTTAACACTATGTTTGCAAATATTGTGGTGTTTCTATTCGAAAACAAGCGCTTAATAACGAAATTAACTTTTTTTGGTTTCTTGTTTTGTAACTAACAGGAAAACTATAGCTTTAAAAATTAACACAGGACAAGAAAAAAACCGAATCAAAGTAAATCTAAAGAAACATGCTCAACGCATTTTTTATCAATCGAGATTAGTTTGAAAACTTACTGAAACTAAATACGTCAAAGTTAAAACTTTACTTTCCACATTTTAAAAATATTCAATTCTGGTCTTGTGCTTTTCTTTTGATATTAACCTTTTGGGATTCTTTCTGCTGCAATTCCGCAAAAGAAATTCCACGCGAGTGCTGCTCAGTATTAAACTCCGTGTTTTACTTCCGGTTTGCGTGAAGTTTAGCACTGAGTCGCGGTAGCTCTGAATCTTGTCTGCGGTTTTGCAGCGCTTTCCGGACGAAAAAGTCCCAAAGGGTTAATATGTATATTATATGAACTGAGTTTTTTTATTAATTTTTGTCTAATTTAATTATTTAAGCATTTATAAGTTTTCGTCATGTTAAATTTGACAGAATTCAAACATAAATGTATGATCCAAGTTCTTTTTCCTTTTTTTCTGGTTTACAATTAAACTTTTTTTTTTAAAAATTAGGCTTAATTTTATTTTTATAAAATTATATATCATATGTATTTATTTCTATTTATTTAGTTTAAAACAAGTAACGGTCCGTAATAAAATTGAAAAAAGCGTTTTTACTGAATTTCACATAATAAAAACTTTGAATACGGTATCGTTTCAGTTGCATTAGCATCGTTTTCTCGAGTATTATAGTACTTATCATACTCGTATGTTAGGTATTCTTACAATGTTTTTCAACAAAAGAATTAAGGGAAGTCAAGAGTATTACTTAATCAACAGTCAACAGTTTTTTAGCAAATCTAAATATTTTATTGCTGAAAATGCCGAACATTTCATTTTTTTTTAGTTTTTTTTTATTTATTCTGGCATTTATCCGATTACTAACGAATGTCATTACTTGTTTTAAATTCTTTTTTAAAATTTTATTTATTATAACCGAAAAAAACAAAATGACTTAAAAAAAAATTATGCCATCAAAGATATTTTTAGAATCTATATTTTTATTTACATTACATTTATTCTAAAGATTGTGTTACGTTGTCAGATACCGTACACCGATTTCTTCCAGTCATCTGAGTGAAAATTATTTAAAGTATGAACTAAAAAGTGCTCCAAAATGGTCTCCAGCCAATTATGGACATAGTTTTACGTCTGTTTTTATAAATTAATTCCTAAACCATTTTTTGTTGGGTATACTGTTCATTAATATATCCTAAAAATTTGTACTATATCACAAAATTCTATTAACAACTTAATTTAAATATAAATATATGGCAAAGTTATTTAAAACTATATAAGCGGCTGCAAGAGGTTTGTAACTTAGAAGCAAAAACTGCAGTTGAAAAAATAAAAAACTACATTGTATTTTTCACCACCCCGCGAAGCAAAAAATTTTCTTTTATAGTGTTTAATTTTATGCATAGAAAATGCACTACATTTTTATACCTAAAAATAAAAAAAGGTAAAGGGGGACCCTTACAAAACTGGTCAGCTAAAAGGGGGAGGGGCGGATGGCCGCCCCCAAGTATAAAAACGGACGTTAGAAAGGGCGGTTCCCCCACCATCTCCCCACGCCGCCCCCTATATACACCATTGATACATGTATATAATTATTGTCGTTACTGATTCTCTGGGGATTCATATACACTGATTTAAAAATCATCTGTAAACGCAATTGCATAATAATTTCCCAGGTACAACCGTTTGGGGGTGCAAGGTGAAACCTAATTCGAGTCTATAAACTTTGTAGTCAACCATTGTTGACTACGGAGCATTATTTTTTTTAATTTTTCCAGTTGAAACGTTGTTAGCAACTCTTGTTGTTTTTGCTGTAGGTTTATACACCCTATAATCTAAAAATCAGTTTTAAAACAAATTGATCTGAATATTATTCCACAATCAATAGATACAGCGTCAACTTAAGGTAACAGCAGTTATTTTTTCCTATGCAGTGATGAGTTGTTAACACTAAAAGTCATTTGGGAAAAAAACATTCTTCTTTAAAAATTTGATGGTGTTATTTTTAGGTTAGAAATGAAGTAATATTTGTTTACATTTTGTATAGCAAAGCAAAATTGAATAATTTGGTTGCTTCAAATAAAACGTATTATGGATTCACTTCACTACCGCTTTACTACCTTTACTCAGCCCCACTTTATTTTTGTTTCATTGCCCCTATATCTTCTGCGTCTTGGTTACCTTTTTGCGCTTTTTTCTTCTATTTTTGCTTTTGGCTCTTTTGCCATCTCTCACTGCTTCCTTCCCCGCTTTGGTCTCATTCACTTCCGTCCTTCACCTTGTTCTTTCCACTTTGCTCCCGCCCACTCAAATTTCGCCAATTCGCTCCACAACCCATTGTTTTCGTCCATTTTGTTCCCTCCCAGTTTGCTCACGCGCATTTAATTTTTCTCCAACTTCACTCTCGGTTTATTTTGCTTTCAGCTGCAGGATTTTCATTTTGGTACTATCCGCACTTCTTCCTCTAATTTGTTTCAACATTTCTCTTTATCTTCTTACTTGCTGTTGTTGTTTTTGTTGTTGCATTACCTGAAACTTATCTTCCCTATACAGATTATGCAAAGGGAAGGTGCTAGTGTTGTAAAAAGTTACTTTTACTTTTACTTAAAGTAATAAAAGTAATGGATTTTGGATTACTTTTACTTTTACTTTTACTCGACTTTTGAAAATTCAATTACTTTTACTTTTACTCTTACTCGACTTTTGAAATTTTAAATACTTTTACTTTTCGCTCTTACTCGCATTTCCTCTTCAAATACTTAAATTAATTTAAGTAAAATTTAAGTAATTTTAATGGGTAGATTCCCAAAAGCCTGGTTGAAAAGGAAATAAAAAAAAAATAATTTTTTAAGCCGCTAACACGCTAAAACTGTTTATTTTGCCAAAAAACTTATTAAAATGATAATTTATCATAAAATTAGCAAAATAACTCAAATAATAAGTTTATAATATACAACAGAGCTCTGGAGCTCCAAAACATTATTTTGGTCCGTTTCAAAATTACTTTTTATACTTTTAACTCTTGCTTTTACTTTAAAAAATAGGTCTTACTTTTACTTTTACTTTACTTAAATAAAATTTTGACCATTACTTTTACTTTTACTTTACTTAAATTAAAAAAATCACAAATTACTTTTACTCTTACTTTACTTAAATTAAAATTTTTCAAATTACTTTTACTTTTACTTAAAATAATCCAAAATCAATACTTTTTACAACACTAGAAGGTGCTAAGACAAGCCAGGAGGGGCGAAAAAATTTCACCCCTATGGTTGAGTCTCTTCGTCCAACATTAATAACGTTAGCAATCTTTACCCCTAGAGTGTTCACTGCATGCAGTGTTCACTCATTCCGAGGTCTTTGTCTAAAAGGATATTTTAAGTCGCCTTATATTGATCTTACTATTTAACGTCGTACATGGGCAGTATAGGTCTTCCTGCAAGGCCAGTGGTACAAACTCTACACACAATAGAGCTGTATTTGTCCACTAATTTGCTAGATGGAAAACTGCTATGTGTGGCCGACGTACAACAACCTTTTTCTAGCCATGCCAAGCTGGACTCATTTCTATGAGAGAAAAGATTCAGCAACCAGGTGGTACCCATAGGCCCGTTGGGTGCTGCCCGAAGGTCAGCACGGTCCTGGTGGCTCAATGGCATACTTCTATATTCTTACTTGCTTACTTACTATCTTCTATAGTCTTACTTCTATATTCTTACTCAATGGCATACTTCATATATTCTTACTTGCTCCCTCCCCCCTCCTCGTTGGTCTTTTTTGCTCCATTCCTTTTTTTCTAGTCCACTTGCTTCTTTCCCATTTTGCTCTCTCTTTTCCTCTCTTTGTATTTGTCTCTTTGGTTTCTCTCAATTTGCTCCTGCCCGTTTGGCTTTCATCAATTTTGTTTCCCCATCCAACTTTAACCTTTTTGCCCTCATGCCAAATTTATTTTAATTCACTTGGTTCTCGCCCACTTTTCTCCATCCTACTTTGTAGTTTGCGTTCCATTTACTCCAATACTTAGTCAGTTTACTTCCATCCATTTCTTCTGCCCACTTGGCTCCCACTAGTCCCACACAAACTTTTTATGAGTTTGTGAACGCAAGCATGGTTTTAAAAACTGCAAATTAATATATAATTAATAAACCTTAATTATATATTAATTAATTATTAATTTTTAATTTTTAGTTAATTAATTAATAATTATTGTGCCAGATGGCTGATATACTTACATATTGTTAAAAAAAGTCAAAAAATGTTATAAACGTAACTACGATGCGTTTATAAATATAAATAATATAAAAATTGTTGCAAGTTTTTATGCAGACGTTTATCACACTCAGACTTGATATTGTTAGTAAATTCGAATATTTTACAAAAAAAAAACAATATTTTACAGCAACTGCTGGAAGCGCAGGTGTTAGATTTTGAAAAAAAGCAATTAATAACGCCTTAATAGCGACTTCTATAAAAAACCCTGAAACCGTGCAACTTGTTTGTATCTTTTTTACTTTTGATATTTTTAATCTAAAATGACAGTTTCAAACAAGCAAATTAATTTATTAAAATCAATATATATTTAATCTTCGATATTAACCTGTTTTTGTGCAAAATAATTTTAATTTTCGTTATTTCTATATTTTTATAATCATTTAAGATTAGCTTATTGTGGTGTAGGCGGCATCTGATTCACTTTATTAAAAAATAATACTACGGTATATCATTCATAAAACCCGTTTTAAAGCGTAAAATCTTTTCCCTCGTTAATTTAAAAGTGTCGAAACTTAGCAATATGAAGTTTTTATTTTCAGTACAAAGGATTAGAAATCTGTAAGACACTCAGTAATCCCAAAAAGTTAATTAAATCTGTGTATAACAAAATATTAAGCAAAGAAGCACTTTTCTATTTGTAAGTTATTCGCAAGTAGTCTTTTTCAAGGAACACTATTTTGCTATGCAAATGGATTAAACAGTACCTAAAATGAAAAAAATAGGAACCAAATAAAAATCAGATCAGAATGAAACTAAAAACCCGATAATCCGATAATAGCTAGTTGTTTCTCGAATATTTTATTTGGCTTGAATGTTTTTATTCTAGTATGATTGATTAATAACTAAGGACGAATTATATCAGGGTTAAAATAGGTTGTTGGTAAAGTAACCACTCGTTCTCCGAAAAGAGAAACACCTGACGCAACTTAATAATAATTGGTTACTTCATCCCTGATACCTTTTTTATTATTCTTATTCTCGCGTGTTCATTCTTTAATTCTTTGTGACGGCCAGCGGTTACGCTCTTAATTTTAGCCTGATGATTTTAACTTTCATTGCTAAAATGAGGTATTTGCTCTTTAGTATTATGGCTGGTTCATACTTATGTAAAAACTCCTTTGGACTTTGTCCAAAGGACAAATACAGCGTATGAACGCATGTAAAAACGTCCTTTAGACTTTGTCCAAAAGAGTTTTTACATAAGTATGAACCAGCCTTTAAACACCAGCCTTTAAACTGTTTTTGCTTCAAATTTTGAATTGCTGTTTTTATTAAATGATTAACTAAATAATTGCAATTCATTGAGGTAAGCTAAAATGGGTAAAAAATTCCAAATATTCTGATATTCCAAATAATCATCGTTTTCTCAGTATATAAACTTCTATAGAATTGTACTTTTAGCAGAAGCTCTATGTTCACATTTTTGTTTATAAACGGAATTTTTTTGGAATCGCGTGTTATATCTTAGCTGGTTACTCCTTGGGTCGTCAGGGGCAACGTCAATTCAGCAGTAACTACGGCAAAATGAGCCAGTATTCGTACAAAATATATGTGACTGTGACTCATTTGTGATTTTTAACGGTACAATATTAGCCAGAAATTGAGTCATAGTTCCTGTATTTTATTATGATTGTGGCTCATTTTGCTGCAGTAAGGACGAATCGCTTTTTATACCTAAAGAAGGTTACATTAGCTATTTATCGTTTCACGAGATGACGACAGGACACAAAGGTGGATTACACTAAACGGTCCATCCCAGCCCAATGAGTCGCACTTTAGAATCTCTAATAACGATTATGAAGGGATTATAAAGAGCTTATTTCTAAATAAATGTTTTTTATAATAGAATTTATTGTAAAATTAATGATAATTTAATTAGTTTTCCGCCGTTCGCCTACTAGTATAAAAAATATAAATGAAAGGAACAATGAGGCACTCAGCGCCTCTGTGAAATTGTTTAAAAAAATAAAATTTAATTTGAACTTGAAATTTTAAAATATAATACTTAAATATTTATTTATAAAAATTTTTCAATAAATATAATATTTAATTGTAAATTTTAAATAAAAATTTTTTTTTTTGGGGTCGCATTTTGAAGAAACACGATTTACCCCGATAAATCTATTCCAACAAAAATAAAAAAATTATATATATTGTAAACTAATAAGACTGCCGCATATGGGAGTGAAAATGAATGCAATAATTTTTTTTAAATTTTTTTTTCTCGCCGCAAAACCACCTCCCGCAAAATAAAAATTTAGTCAATGCGCGTATTTAATTTTTTATTAAATCATTCCAACGGGAGAAAATTTTTACCCACCTCTCGAGTTGGATAAATTTTTATCCATAAAACAATAGAAAAAAATTACTCTGGTTTTAACCTAGGTAAAATTGATTTTTCACACTTATCCTTAAGCACGTAAAAAAATTTTATCCCGGGATAACTTTTAACCGCGCGTCAGAATGTGACCCCTGTGCGCTACTGAGTGTCAAATTTTTTCGTTTATTTTTATATTTTTGCTACTATTATTTCAGTTTTTGTAAAAAATCATATCATTTTTCACGGTCCAATTTGCGTCAACGTCTTCTGGTTTTGGGTGCAACTATTATAATTTGGACAATTCTTATAATCTTTTGGAAAAAATATTTCAATGTAGTGCCTTTTCACTGTACAATTCGCGAAAACGTGTTTTTGTTTTGGGTGTAACCATTAATTATAATTTAGAAATTCCTACATCTTTTGAAAAAAAAATTTTAATGTATTACGAATGTTGTTGGGTTTTTATAATCTTCACGGAATAGATTCATTTTTTGCCAATAAGTGCTGCGAAAAAATTGAATCTCCAATGCATGCGGCTACAAAATGGCCACGTTCCCTTTAGCTCCTCCCACTTTGATTTCCACACAGCAAAACATTTAGCCGCAAATCACTAATTTTGCCCTTCATTTTGAGGATCCTTAAAACTTTAACGCGACAGGTGCTTTGAGTTAAATTTATTGACGTGGGCAGCCCTCTTCTTAATCCAGCGAAGTACCATGAGGATACCACCAATAAGCTGGATATTGAATATGAGTTCAAACTTTTAAACATTATGCTGAAAACTACTGTGCCTTTTTAGAGATTGCAATGAAATTTAGATAGCAAT
>JASAMX010029507.1:0-35020 GCA_030248175.1 Microlaimidae sp. YZB2_3
TTATATGTAACACGTTCAGTTTCGTATTGCTGAATAAAAAACTTATTCGCCAAATTCTTAAAAATAAAATCAAACCAATCTAAAAAATAAAATTTCATAAAACGCTAGTTTTCAGGAAAACGCCAAGAATTTTTAGTGTTCGAAGAATCAAGCATTTGAAGTTAAACAACCACTAGAATAAAAAAATAATAATAAACTATTCTCTAAGGTCAAAAAAAAGAATTGACAGGTTTTTCAAACTTCGACAGATCTAGATCAAGTAGATAGATAGATAGATAGATAGTAAGAGGGCGGTACCCTAGTGTTAAGGGGCCCTGGTGTTCAAGCCTGCATTGGGCTCATTACACTCTGCCCTGGAACCACCTAGGAGTGGTTTTCCTCAAATCGTTTTGATTCTTTTATGAATCGTTTAAAATCAGCAACAGACGCCCCTCGGACTGTTTTTGCATCTAAGGGGTCCGTGCCAAAGATTTTAAACCTTATTGCTGACAGTGCATAGCACTGTTCCAAGAAGTGAGTAGCGGTCTCTTCTTCCTCTTGGCAGAGTTCGCAGAGCCCATCATTGGCTACTCCAATCTTTCTTAAGTGAGCTTTGAGAGGACTATGTCCAGTTAAAAGCCCAATGACAAGGCGTAACTCCTTTCTTGAGAGACCAAGCAATTGCCTAGCTCTGGAAATATTTGGCTGAATGACATACTTTTTGGGTCAAGATTCTGCCAGTATCTGACATGCTGAGCCATAATCCATTTTTCGATGGATGATTTTGCAACCCGAATTGATGTTCCCACATGTAAAAGTGGGCCCATAAAGTTAGGGTTTGTGCCTTCTTTAGCAAGCTTGTCAGCCTGCTCATTTCCTTCATGGCCGCTGTGTCCAGGTACCCACAGAAGCTTTACATCATTTTCTCTAGCCACTCTGGTGTTAAGTAGATAACCCTCCCTTAATATTATTGAATGATTCGATTGTCAGTAAAGAAAGTGATTTTAGGTCACGCGTGTCCTCTGCTGTACTCGGCCTGGGTGGAGGCCGGCCACATTAAAGAGTCGGAACTCATGCGATTGCGGAAGATCGACAGCGACCTGGAGGGACACCCCACCCCCCGACTGGACTTTATCGACGTCGCCACAGGATCCCTTGGTATTTTTTTGTCTGTTTTTTTTGTTTTTTATTATTATTTTAATTAATTGCAAACGTCGAAAATAATTGTTTCCGTTCATCTATTCGTTTAAATAATAATGCTCACCTCAATTTTATGTATTTGGACAATTTTTTTGTAAATACTATATTTTTATGATTTAAGGCCAAGGACTAAGTTGTGCGGCAGGCATGGCCTACGTGGGGAAGTATATAGACAAAGCTTCGTACAGAACCTATTGCCTAATCGGTGATGGGGAATCCGCCGAAGGAAGCGTGTGGGAAGCAGTCGGTTAGCTTACTTTTTTTCTGTATTGTGATTTTACATACCTACGCTTTGCTAGTATTGTCCTTTGCAGCTAACGACAGGTTTTTTCAGTTGTCATGTTTGTGAAGGTTTTTCCCATAGTAAGATTCGAAAGGGTTAACAAACAATAAGTAGGTCCTGGATTAAACCGGGAGATCTTTTAAATAAGGCATTTTGAAAATATTAAATTAAAAACTGTTGATTTCAGTTAAATGCTACTGAATTGTTTTAAATTTTTATGACATTATGTTAATTTTTTTAAATTGGTTGAATAACAAGTAATTTTTAGAGAAAAATCATTAAGTTTATTTTGCTAAATTGTGCAGTTTAGATACTTCTGAACTGATTTATTTAAAAAAATAAAAGTTAACTCGTTGTTTTAAAATAGGATTTCTTTTGTTAAAAATTCTGAAAATATTTATTAATAAAAATTCGAACGATGTTTTCTCATAAATTAATCATATTAATTAATAGGTAATCTTATTAGTTTTATTGTTTTGTTTTTATTTACATGAAATTTAGAAATTATAATCGATAGAATTAATAAATGAAAACCTCACAAACTTGAACAAATCTTTTATTTTTTATAACTTTGATGTTAAATTTTTGATTATTTTAGTATTTTTATAATATTAACCGTTTCTGTGACATATTTCTATTTTAATTTTTTTATAATTGTTTTATTTATTTGATAATTTAGCCTTTGCATCTCACTATGAACTGGACAATCTAATAGCTGTATTCGATATCAACCGGCTTGGACAAAGCCAAGCTACATCTTTAGGTAGGTATAAACATAGGTGTTTTTGGGGGGGGAACAGAGGGGTGCACCCCCCCCTAGAGCCAAAATTTTGGACCCCCCCTAGAAAAAATTCAGGGGGGCCTCCCCCTCCCCCCCCAAAGCTCGAGAGCGGTCCGGCCTGTCCCCCCCCTAGCGAGGCTGACCCCCCTCCCCCCCGCGCCCGCCCCATTTGCAAGTAGATTTTTTTTTTTTCTGTCAAAAACACGGGTTTTTAGTTAAAAACAGTGTTTAAATACACTTTTTAGGCCTAAATAGGCTGTTTTAATACATAAAATTCAATATTAGACCTAAAAACACTTAAATTATTGAGTTAAAAAAATTTTGCTAAAAAATTGGACCCCCCTAAATTTGAAATCTCGGACCCGGGGTTGACCACCGCCCTAAAAAGCCAGGGGGGTCCGGGCCCCCCTGGACCCCTCTAAAAAATTTTGGCCTTCCACCCGGGGGTGGACCCCCTAGCGGACCCGACCAAAAACACCTATGGGTATAAATCGTTTCAGGTTTTTTTATGTAAGAAATAATAATCGTTGCAACTTAGTAATAAAACAAAAAAAATCCTCGTGAGATTTCAATCGTTTTTATAATTAATTGTAAATCACTACCGAAATTTTCAGTATGTCGTTTTCACTACAGCAAATGAGTTAAAGTTATTATAAGGTGCGGTTTTTAAGCCACGACATTGATTGTGTTTGATAGAAAAAAAGGGGTAGGGATGTTATTAAGAAGATACTAGCTTTAACGGAATATTTTTAAAAATAATATTGTAAAACTGTTTTACTTTATGAAATTAAGATAAAGAAATTGCATACTATAAATTAAAATAGGTGCTAATTAACTTATATAAAGATTTAAATAGCTATAAAATTTACTGAAAATTGTTGAAACTGTTGAATATTGGTTTAACAAATTTTGTAATAATGAATGATTACTATAAATTGTTATGCAATGCAATACATTTTTAAATTGAGTGATATATAATTGTAGTGTTATATACATTATTACTATGATTGTTATAACAATACTTGCTTAAATTGAGTGATATATTAAATTTATAACCTATAATTAGTAAGTTACTGTTAGTAATTTGATTATGACGCATTTAAAAAATAATACATAGTATAAATATTTACTTGTATTATAAATGGTTCAGACCTGTGCACTGCCCCCCCCCGGGTTTTAAACGGGGGGCACGGGGGGCAACTTTTTTGAAACGGGGCGGGGGCAAGCAGGGGGAAAAAAAAGGAGAAAAAGAGAAAAAAAAGAAGGGAAAAAAGGACAAAAAAAGCGGAAATAAGGTAAAAATAGGTCTAAAATGGCTTAAAATACATTGAAATATGCTAAAAACTGCAAAAAATTCGCGATGATGGCGTCATCATAGGTCAAAAATGGCGTCATATTTTTAGGGTACTTTTTCATTTTAAATAAAACGGGGGGGGCAAATAAAACGGGGGGGGGCAAATCCTCCAATAAAACGGGGGGGGGCATTTTCAGACCGTGCACAGGTCTGAATGGTTTATGCTAGGTGCATGATTGTGATTTGTATGAAAGATGAGATTATTAAGTTTTTAAGAGTTAATTAATTATAATGTATTATAAAAAATAATAATTTAAATACGATAGTTATTACTAGTATTTTTAATAAATGTAGATTGTAAAGTGGTGTGTGATATATTTATTGCATATGTGCTACTTGTGGTGATATATGGGTTTTTGCAAAAAAATATTTGAAATTATGGGAAATTTTTAGTAATAAAATAATTAAGCTACAATATCCCCAGGTGCTGTTTTTTTCAGGCCACGACATCGCCACGTACCAGAAGAGACTGGAGGCTTTCGGTTGGCACGTGTTGACCGTGGACGGGCACGACATCGGGGCCCTGGTCGGCGCATTCTTCACAGCCAGAAACGCCAGAGGAAACGGCCAGCCCGTCGCTATTGTGGCAAAAACATTCAAAGGTGAGAAAGATTATTGTTGTGTATGACAGACTGATATATCGCCACTTTTCCATACCTTCAGGTTTCAATTATGCAGCCGAGCCTCTATCTTCCACCCTAAGCAATCCTTTCTTACGGGAACAGTGTGTAAGATTTAAGTCTTTTTAAAATCTGAGAAGCAGTGCTCTTTTCGATTTTTGCTTCAATCTATAAAAAAACATTTGCTAATGTCAAATACTTGGATGACATATTCATCCAAGTATTTGGCATTAGTTCATCCAAGTATTTGACATTAGTTGTATACGTATTGTTTAGTTTTATAATATTGTATACACCAAAATCGTCATACTTGTAATTGTGACTATGTTTAAAACAAAAATAATTTAAACGTCATGAGCCAGAATCACGTTGATTTTATACTGAGTCTGATTCTTTATAATGTAGTAAATACTATTCTTTTTGCTTTAGGGGCGAATTTTGTTGGGATCTCAGACGCTGATAACTGGCACGGAAAGCCGCTTGGAGACAAAGCCGAGGCGGTCATCCAAGGATTGGACGCGCAGCTGCAGAAAAAAACCGGACCACCTCAGCTGATTCCGCAACCCCCTGTTCAGGTAAATCCGATTTATTCCGTGAATATTGATACGGTTTTCAGAGTTGTCGGACGAACTGCAGAGCGCAGCGAAATTTACGCGTTAGAGTTGCCGAGATTTCTAAATTTTATAGCGTAGCGAATAGTTATAGACATAAAAATTCACTTTGTCAATTGCAGGCGGACTTTTTCAATAAATTTCCCACAAAATCGAAACTTTGTTAAGATTACCGGAAATATAAGTTTTAGTTTTCCTTAATTTCATTAAAATTTTTAAAAAAATTGTTTAAATTTATGGCTTGATCAGAAAGATTAATCGCTCTTCCTTTCCGTCTCTGCGGTACGTTCCTAATCCTGTGTAACTCATCCCAAACATGGGCAAGTTGGTCCGGAGTGGGGGGGGGGGGTAAAATCCGAGAAACGCAAAATACGCACATCGTTTTGTTTCTGGAGTGCATTTTACCATATCGTTTTTCGATTTTAAAGAAAAAATAGGTAAAAAACGATAATTTTAGGTCAAAAAGCCCTTTTTATTGCATTTGTGAGCTTTTTACTGTTTAAAACATTCATTTTGACCTTAAAACTTAAGTTTGGAGGCAGTTAGAAGTCATTTTAAAGACATTTTTTTCTTCATTTTTCCAAAATTGGGGGGTTAACTTTTTCTCCCCCCCCACTTCCGGGGGGGGGGGGGTTAAACCCCCTTCTTAGAATTTGGGGGGAGGTTAACCCCCCGTGCCCATGTATGACTCATCCTGTAACATTCTTTGAACACTACTTTTTTTATTGTAGTTAGTAGTATAATGACAATTTAGTGGCGTTTATTTTGTAGCTAATGAATTTTGTTGTATATTTCCATCATCGTCTCCAATATTTAAAATCAAAATATGTTCGGATCTTTTCAACATTATTTTTTATAGGATGCGCCTCCAGTAAATATCGATTATGCGTCAATAAAACTTAGTCAGCCACCATCATACGAAATTGGAGAAAAGGTATTGTAATTATTTTGGTTAAAAGGAAAAAAATAGAGGTTTTAATTTAATTGTGGTTCCGCAGCACACGAGCACGAGCCTATTGCTTTTATGGGGCTAGGCATGCAAAAAACTTTTTTTCGATAAATCAAAAAAGCTTATTAAATTTTAAGTATAAAAAAATGAGGTTGGTGATTGAGCTCAGATGAAGATAGACGGGTATCATTCGAAAATCGCGAAATCTGCAAATTCACCACAATATTATTTTTCTGAAAAATATTCAAAAATCAAAATGAAGCGAATTTTCAGAATTATTTTAATAGCTGAAACATAGTGCTTCTCGAATATAACTCTAATTGGTGTAATTTCTAAAAAAAAATCTAAAACACCTCTCCAACCCATACCCGCCTATGGTAGTATCTAGTATTATTCCTTTATTAATAAGCGTGACAAACAACAGAGTGTTAATGAGAGCGGTTATTATGTCTAATAAAATTTTCAGCTTTGTATTATTACGATGGTTTTAGGTTGCTACAAGGATGGCATACGGTACAGCTTTGGTAAAATTGGGTCAGAATAACGATAGAGTTATCGCTTTAGATTGTGACGTCAAAAATTCCACGTTTTCGGAAAAATTTAAAAAAGTAGGTATTGATTGTGTAATTCTTTTAGTTAATATTAAGATCAAGGATGCACTAAAAAAATAAATTTTCAAAAATCTTATAATCACTAAAAACTATTTTTTATGGATTATTATTGCTTTTATCTATACTGCGTAGAACATGCTATTCGACTCAGGAGCAGCATGGATTGAAATGGAAATAATAGAGTTTGGATTGTGTTCGTTTAGGCGTTTCCAGATCGTTTCGTGGAGTGTTTCATCGCGGAGCAGAACATGGTTGGGGTGGGCGTGGGGGCGGCCACTCGGGGGCGCACCATCCCCTTCTGCAGCACTTTCGCCACCTTTTTCACTCGGGCTTACGATCAGCTTCGAATGGGGGCAGTCTCCCTCACCAATCTCAAATGCGCCGGTAAGTACGAAATGGGCAGTTGTTTCTCATGTTACAATAAAATTTAGGTTGTTAATCTAGTTGTGAATGCTTCTGTTCCTTTTGCCTGGTGTAAAAAAAACCGTCTGGATACCTACGCTGTAATATAGAAAATTGTCTAAAAGCAGTTTTGTTTCACCATCGGATATTAGATCCTACATAACAATCGTCTATACTTTAATTCGTAAAAATTTTCGGGTCACTTAGTTTTTTTATGCTTAGGGTCTCACGTTGGTGTTTCAATTGGCGAAGATGGTCCAAGTCAAATGGGGCTGGAAGACATTGGTTTATTTAGGTAAAATTTTCTAGGTATTTTTAGAATTATAATATTACATTGTTCACTTTTGTGAGCATAGGTGGGCAAGGGAGGGGGTTATACCCCCCAAAAATCCCGACTATAGCCGACACCTCCCCTAAAATTTGGGGGTACCCCAGACACCCCCCTCTAAAATTTGGGGGCTCCCAGTACAAAACGCTAAAAATGGTGTATTTGACGTATACCCTAAAAAAAATTTTTTTGGGACACCCGCCCTCCCCCCCCAAATTTGAGGGGTCGGGTATACCCCCAAAATCCGGGTGGCTGCCCACCTATGCTTGTGAGTATTACGCTTTATATTAGGTTCACCGACTGAGTGACTGACAACTTGATTAGTGACATTGCTATTGTTTAGTTGTAAATTATTAATACTTAAGTAAAATGAACATTAATTAATTACTGGAAACTATTATATCGTCGTTACTACAGCAAAATGAGCCACAAAATATGTGTGCCTGTGCCTGTGGCTGTGACCATAGGTGGGCAGGGGGTTATACTCCCCAAAAAAATCCCGATTACTCGCCGACACCTTCCCCCTACAATTTGGGGGTACCCCAGACACCACCCCCCTTAAATTTGGGGGGTCTCACGTTTAACAGTTTTAATACTGGGACGTCACGTCCCAGTATTAAAACTGCTAAAATTGGGGTGTTTGAGGTATACCCTAAAATAAATTTTTGGGATCCCCTTTCCCAAATTTCGGGGTCGGGTATAGTACCCTCCTCTCCAAAATTCGGTAGACTGCCCACCTATGCTTGTGACCTATTTTAAAATAAAAACAGAACACTATTAACTGCAGAATGAGTCACAGTCACGTGTATTTCTCATGACAATGGCTTTGCGGTAGTAATTACTGCCACCAACTGTTATTTGTGTCGCGCGTGAATTTATAATTTAAACTGCGTATGGCGGGATTGATCGTCATGTCATTTATCTAGCCATATGGAGTTAATATTATAACTATACGCATGGCAAAAATTAAGGCATGGCATGGCACACATGGCGCCGATGTGCGAAATTCAAGGCTATTGGCTAACTGAATTTAAGTCAGTTACCCTAAAGGAACTGTTTTTTTTTTATTTTTAGAAGCCTGGCGGGTTCAACAGTGTTTTACCCGACGGACGCGGTAAGCGCTGAGCGAGCCGTGGAGCTAGCCGCCCGCACCCCGGGTCTCTGCTTCATCCGCACCGGTCGCCCAGCCAACCCTGTCATCTACAAGAACGACACGGATTTCGCAATAGGAAAGGCCCAAATCGTCAGGGAGAACCCCGCTGATAAGGTACTAGAACCCCAGTGATAAATTATATTTTATTAATATGTACTCCCCTTTCTCTCTGGATTAGTAAACCAACCCAAATTTAACAAATATTAAACAAAAAGATCGTGAATGGGCGATTAGACCTATATTAGTGTGTGAAAACAAAAATCGCCCCAGGAAAATTTTGAAATATCATGAATTTTTAAAGTTATGGTAATTTTATTATTTTTTGCGGAAAACCAAAACTAAAGCTAATGTATTTTAGCCTTAAATTAAGGGCGTAATCACTGTCCGTCATAAAGATAATAATAATAAGCACGTGGTGGGAATGCAGAATGATGCAAAACAACATCCATAAACGCATCGTTTTCAAGTTAGGACCATAAGTGGGCAAGGGGGGTTGGGGGGGAATTATACCCCCCAAAATCCCTACTATAGCCGACACCCCCCTAAAATTTGGGGGTACCCCAGACACCCCCCCCCCCTAAAATTTAGGGGGTCCCAGTACTAAAAACGCTAAAAAAATATTTTGTTTGTATTTGAGGTATAGCCCAAAAAAATTTTTGGGACACCCCCCCAAATTTCGGGGGTCGGGTATACCCCCCAAAATCCGGGAGGCTGCCCATGCCCACCTATGGTCAGAACCAACCTAAACCAGCTACCAGTTGGCACCTTTTTGCCAAGCTCCAATCCAAAACCCGCGCTCTGGCTGAAGCTTCAAATACTGTGCGCGGTGGATGTCAAAACCAACCCTGGTCCCAGGGTCACAGTAATATACGGCACATGTAACATATGCAACAAAAACATTACTTACAAACAAACACTAATACAATGCAAAAACAAACACACACCACACTGGGTACACGCAAAATGTAGGCAAACCACACTCAAACAATACAAACAACAACCAACATGGTCTTGCCAATTGCACACCTTACACCAAACACAAAAAACAACAACCACAAAACAACAAACAAACACCAAAACACAACAACACAACACAAACAACAACCAACAATTACTCACAACCAACACCACAGCACAACAAGCACAAAACAACACTAACACTCAACACTTTAAATCAAAACTAAAAATACTACAAATAAACATCAATGGCATTAACACAAGCATCACAGAGCTACAAATGCTCGCCACCAAAACTCAAGCAGACATCATCACAGTGCAAGAAACAAAACTCACAGCATTTAAAACAAATACAACAAAACTTCAAGACTACACTGCTTGCAGACAAGACAGACAAAGTAAAACAGGGGGAGGACTACTCACATACATACACAAAGACACTATCTTCTCCCAACTCAATCCTACTCAAACTCCACAACAAACACTACACGGAAGAGCTACTCATAACATGCATACACAAAAGCAACAGATAGACATTGCAAACATCTACATCCCTACAAGGAACACTTAATCAGCAACAACAGAAAACAACCAAATAGCAGACACAACACACATCATATATTAATTAACTCACCCAGCAAGACAACACAATCATCACAGGCAACATAAACGCTTACTCCCCTCTATGGTTTTCTCCCATAGAAGATCGTAGAGGGAAAGCAGTAGCGGACATAATCATAAACTCAAACACACAATACTCAACACAAATACACCAACATGCAAATCAACAGCAACTAATCAACAACAAACATCTCCAGACATTACAACAATCTCAGCAAACATCAACAACACCCACTCAAGGCAAACACTACATGCACTCAATTCAGACCACCTACCAATACTCACAACACTAAACATGCACACACAAAAACAACAACGCACCAAAACAACATTCACAAATTACAAAAAATCAAACTGGCAGGACTTCACCGCACACATAGAAGACAACATACAAACACTCCCACCACAAACATACATCAAGCAAACAAAGCATTTACAAAACTCATTATTCAAGCAGACAAAGCACATATTCCCAAAGGTCACACACATTAAGCACACAAACAGGTGACTACCACAACATATCATACAACTCACACAACACTCAGACAAGCAGACTTTAAACATCCACACATACAACAGCTAAACAAACAAATACAAAAACAAATAGCACAACATAAAGCAAACATCTGGCAGCAACACATCACAAAACACTTTACCCAGAAACACAACTCTTACAAACTATACAACACAATCGCACAACTCAACAACAAAAAACAATATACAGACAAAAACAGGGCAATCACATTCAACACAAAAACAATCATACATCCATACAGCATAGCAAAACATTTTAACAAACAATTTACACAATCAACAAATCACAAAACATACTGCAAAATTACACACATAACCAAACAACTAAAATCAACACCCACTACATTAACAGTACAGCAAAAAATCACAGCAATACAACACAGCAAAACAAACAATTCAGTTGGGCTTGAATACACAAACATACACCACCTCAAACATTTAGGCAACAAAGCACTACAATACCTCACACAGACACAACTCTACACTAACATTATAAACACAAACATAATACCACACAGTTGGAAACTCTCCAACTACATTCCAATTCAAAAACATCAACAACAGCCAATCATTTAGGCCCATCTCACTCATATCTGCACTTGCAAAAACTTGAGAAAAAATCATACTCCCATACATCACAAGCAACATACCAAACACAACATGTCAACACGGCTTCAAAAAACAACACTCCACATACACAGCATTACAAACACATTACACTCACATAGCAGCAGGTTTCAACAAACCAAAACTACCACACCGCACAATTGTCATAGCACTGGACATGTCCAGCTTTCAACACTTTCAATCACCACCATAGGTGAGCACGGTTGGGGAAGCTAGGGGGGGGGTGGTTACCCAGGGTAAATCGAATTTTGAATTCTAGGAGGGGGGTTCGGACCCGGACCCCCCTAGCTTTTTAGGGGGGGGGTCGACCCGGGGTGCAAAATTTTGAAATCTAGAGGGGGGTCAGGTAGGGTCCGGTGTCCAAAGCAAAACAGTTTTAAACCATAATAACTTTAATAATTGTTCTTTTTATAGGATAATACTACATTTTATTAAATAAAAAGCCATATTCATGTATAAAAAGGGTGTAAAAGCATGAATACATGATGAAAATTCACGTTTTTGGAAGAAAATTTAGTATAAAAAAGGTACCTAAAATTTTCCCCAGGGGGGAGGGGGGGGGTCAGATTTTAAAATCTAGGGGGGGGGGGGGTCAGGGGTAAAAAATTCGGAAATTTGGGGAGAGGGGGGCCCCTAGATTTTCGTCTGGGGGGTCCCAAAATTTTGAGGCTGGGGGGGTGGACCCCAACCTGCCTATGATCACCACACACTAATACACAAACTCGCACAAACACAAGTACCAACAACAATCACAAAATTCATAAACAACTACATCAAAGGCCGCAAAGCATACACCACATACAACAAACACAAATCAAAACAAAAACTCATAAAAACAGAAGTCCCACAAAGCTCCTGTCTATCATCCACACTATTCAACACCGCAGACATTCCAGCATCACCACCAAACATACACATCATAGCATATGCAGATGACATCACAATATATGCATCACACCCAAACCACCTCATAGCTAAACAACAAATACAACCATACTTACATGCAATACAAAGATGGACAGACAGCAACCAATTTACACTAAATGCAAGCAAAACAACATCCACACTATTCACACCAGACCGTGAAGAGTACAACACACAACTATCACTACAAATAAACAACACAACACTCATAACAACTAAAAACCCAAAAATCTTCAGACCTGTACGGTCTGGAAATGCCCCCCCCCCCATTTTATTGAAGGATTTGCCCCCCCCCCCCCTTTTTAATGCCCCCCGCCAAAAAATGAAAAAGTACCCTAAAATTATGACGCCATTTTTGACCTATGGTGACGCCATCATCGCAAATTTTTTTGAAGTTTTTAGCCTATTTCAATGTATTTTAAGCCATTTCAGACCTATTTTTACCTTATTTTCGCTTTTTTTTGTTCCTTTTTTTCTCTTTTCCCTTCTTTTTTTTCGCTTTTTTTTCGCTTTTTTTCTTCTTTTTTTTCTTTTTTTTTCTTTCCCCCCTGCTTGCCCCCCCGTTTTATTGCCCCCCGGTTTTATTGCCCCCCTGTTTCAAAAAAGTTGCCCCCCCCCGTGCCCTCCCATTTAAACCCGGGGGGCAGTGCACATGTCTGAATCTTGGGGCTCACTTTTGACCCCAAGCTTATATTCAACACACACATCGCAAATACACAGAGCAAAACATGCAAAACACTCAAAATTTTAAATGCACTCACAGCAACATCGTGGGGTAAACCAAAAGAAACACTCACACACACACACATACAAGGCAATCACTCGACCAATAATCAAGTATGCCAACACAGTCTGGAGCCCCACAACATCAAACACACAAATTAACAAACTGCAAGCAATACAAAAAACTGCTCTTATGGTCGCAACAGGGCACATCACAGACACAAACACACAAATCATACACATAGAGCTAAAGTCCTCCCAAAAGCAACACACATTCAACTCCACGCAAAACAATCAAAATTGGCAACCATGTACACAAACAATCCACTCATATACTTAACACAACAACCGGGACCCAGTAGGCTCAAAAAGCAAACAATATTTCACAACACCAACTACACAACAAACATTCCAACAGACATACACAACAAAACTTACAAAGAATTAAAACAACAAACCCACACAAACACAGTCACAAACCACATCAATAACACTCCAATAAAACCATTACTTCAAACAAAAGCACCAGCAATAAGCAATGAGGAAGAAAATCTTCCTTGCGGGGTCAGGAGAACCCTCGCCCAACTCAGGATGGGGAAGTTTCCTTTCCTCTACTCCTACTACACAAAATCAATCCCACACAATACACATCACCAAACTTCCCGCTATGCAAAACACAAATACACACAACACAACATCTTTTCACATGCACACACATTAATATGACCTCGGTACCAGAGTACTTTTGGGCGAACCCTGCAGCGGTTGCTGATCTCCTCCGAGAGGGAAGAAAGGGTGAGCAAGGCGAGGAGCGTGCCTGTTGGAACCAACCAAGGTTGAACAAAACTCTGGTTACTGGCAAAGCACAACATAATAATAAACGTGCAAGTAAAAAAACATAAAAAACTTCCTAGTGATAACAGACCTGTGCACGGTCTGGAAATGCCCCCCCCCCCCGCTTTATTGGAGGATTTGCCCCCACCCCCCCCCCCCCCTCCCCGGTTTTATTGCCCCCCTCTGCCAAAAAATGAAAAAGTACCCTAAAATTATGACGCCATTTTTGACCTATGATGACGCCATCATCACAAATTTTTGCAGTTAGCCTATTTCAATGTATTTTAAGCCATTTTAGACCCTTTTTTACCTTATTTTCGCTTTTTTGTCTCTTTTTTCCTTTTTCCCTTCATTTTTTTCTTTTTACTCCTTTTTTTCTTTTTCTTTTTTCTTTCTCCCCTGCTTGCCCCCCGTTTTATTGCCCCCTCCTCGTTTCAAAAAAGTTGCCCCCTCGTGTCCCCCCGTTTTGGAATTGCCCCCCCCCCCCCAATAAAACCCGGGAGGGCAGTGCAAAGATCTGTGATAATGTAAATGTAACTTATTGTTTATCAAATTCATAGGTGGGCAGGGGCTTATATCCCCCAAAAATTCTAAATATAGCCGACAACCCCCCCCTCCTAAATTTTGGAAAGTCGCAGTACTAAAAACGCTAAAAATTGGGTATTTAAGGTATACCCCAAAAATTTTTTGGGACATCCCCCAAATTTCGGGAGTCCGGTATACCCCCTTCCCCTTAAAATCCGGGCGGTTGCCCACCTATTATCACAATGTTTCTCTACACACTACACGTACTTTATTTTCGAAGAGCGAGTAATTACTTGTACACCATGCTTACTTTACCATGAAGAAATTCATCTTTAAAAAATGTTTTAGGCTAAAATTGTTTTTTAGTAGTAACTAATTTTCAATTTTTTATACAGTGTTGTATTACGATACGATGATTTAGAAAATGATTTAGGTGCTTCTAGTTGGAGCAGGAGTTACTCTTTTTGAAGCGATTAAAGCAGCCGACGCTTTAGCAGCTGAAGGTAATCTTTGTTTTAAACTTAAATAATTTCAAATTAGACAAAACTCCTCATTTAGAAGTTTCAATTCGCCCTGTTAAAAATACACCCTCATTTTCTCTTATCTTCTTAAACAAAAATCACCAAACGCCATATCTTTTATTTAAATCTAATTGTTTTTATAAACATTTTTTTTGTTTTTTTAGGTATTCACGCTTGTATATTGGATCCATTCACTGTAAAGCCAATTGATGTGGATGCGTTATCTCATCACGTAAGAATAATTTAAAATAATAATGATTAAAAAATCTGTAAGAGTTCATAAAAATGTAATGATGCTAAAAGAATTTTTTCTAGAGATATTTCTGTTTGTTTTTTTTTGTTTTTTGAAAATGTCTCATGTCAAAAATTATAACAATTAAAATAAAAAATAAGCATTCTTCAATAAGACACCATTAAAGAAATGGTGATAATAAAGTTTAGCTTAATTTTAAGGTTTTACTTAAGTTGGAAAGAAAACCAAGGTTAACGGTTTTTGGTTTTAAGTTGTTCATGACTTTTATCGCGACTTTTTAAATTTATTAATTTATGGGTTATCAAAACGCATTTTCAATTTAATGGTGCATGTTAGAAAAATGCCAAAAAATGTTTTAGTATAAAAGTCTTCTTAATTAAAACAGACTATAAAAAGACTAATTAATTCCGAATATAACTTTTTTAAATATTTTTTAAATTTATAGGCTAATCGGGTGGGAGGTCATGTAGTGGTGGTGGAGGACCACTATCCGGAAGGAGGTCTGGGATCAGCAGTGGTTGAAGCCTTGAGCGAGTTGCCGGTCAGGGTTAAGCGTCTGGCTGTCACCGGGTTACCGCGGAGCGGACCCCCCGGTAAATATTAACAATTGTAGTTATTTATTAGATTTTTAAAACATTGTAATGTTGTGAGGCATAATTAAACTGATAAGAGATTTAAAAAGATAAGAAGAAAATTTTCAAAATGACTTCTAATTGCCGGTTTTTATTTAGATAAAGTTTAAAAATTAAAAAGAGGCATTTCGACTTGAATTTTACTAGTTTTTAGTGTCCGGTTCTTTCTTCCTACTGTAATAACCGAATTAATTAAAAATAATTTTTTTAGTTTTTATAATTTTATAAAATTTCAAAAGTTCATATCTCACAAGCAATTTTATCTTTGTTTCTAAAAATTTAGGGTTGCTCCGGAGCTCGGAGCTCCGGGAAACATCACTACTAACCAATAGGGATGCATTGAGCACCAGATTTTAATTGTGAGCCGAGCATTACTCAGTACTCACAATTAAATTAAATGTGAGCTTGAGCCTGAGTACTCACAATTAAATATAATTTGTGAGTACCAATTGGTATTGAGCATTTGTGAGCCTGGCCAATTTTCAAAATATACTTAATATAGCATAGATTTTTGGGAGGATTTTATGACGTAAGCACAGTGGGGAGTGACCTATTCCACGGAAATGAGAGCTATAGGTGGATAGAGATAGAGCCTCTAAATGAGGTCAAATGCAAAACAGTAGCAGCAATGGGTCTTTTCAGGACGATTTGAGAGGAGCTAAATACCTCTTGGGGAGAAAATTGTTTATCATTTTTCCAAAAAAACTACAACATAATATTTCGGCTTTTTATTGACTTATCATTCTAACCAATATGTTTAAGCCAATTAAAAGACAAAAAATTTCTAAACTTGTAAAGTCCATAGGATCCCTCTTTCTTTTTGTGAAAATGCGTTGTCTAGTCTAAAGATGTCCATGCAAATTTTTTTAAAATTTTAAACCATTGATGACACCCCAGTGTGTAAGCTTTGCAATGATATCTTATTTAGTTCAATTTTCGTGGTTAGGAATGAAGGTCGCTCCCTTTTTAGTAAAAAAACTTTGTCCAGCATAGAGATGTCCATGTTCATCTTACCAAAAAACCCTAATATTCTGGCATTACATTGGCTCTTATCAATAAGTTTGAGCCAGTTCAAAAACAAAAAAATTTTAGGTTCCAAAATTCACGAGGTTTCTCATTGGTTAAAACGCGTTGTAGAATAGAAAGATGTCCATGTTAAAGTTTTTTGAAATTTTAACCCTTACGACAGACATTACCCGCGGTACAAGCTTTCCAATGATACCTCATTCATTTTTATCTGTTGGGTGGTTGGAGAGAAGTTAGGGAAAACACACAAACACACACAAACATCACGTCTTCTTGATAGATTGAGTTGCTCTATTATTAAATTAAAACAGGCTCTTTATTATAACTATAGTTGGCGTAAAATTAACAAAAGAACATGACTTTAAAATAAAAATGTAATAAAAATGATCTAAAATTATTTGTTATAATAGCATAATCTAATGCGTCTTTTTATTCTGGGGTTGAACATCTTCTATTAAAGTATAATTTTTTTTATTTTTTAGAGTCAGGCTCACAATTAAGCCAATTAGCTTGGGATAATTGTGAGCTTGAGCCTGAGATTTATTGTGAGCTTGAACTTGAACTTCGTACTCACAAATAAATATAATGTGAGTACCAATTGGTATTGAGCATTGAGCAGCTCAATGCATTCCTCCCTACTAACCAATACGTAATTTTAAATAATTTTGACCTGTCGCACTTATCACGTTAGATTACAGGGAGTGAGCCAATAAGTCTACAAATCATCGAAGTTTTGTAAAATAATCTTAATGATTTACGTTTTATAACAATTTTTCGCAAATTGACTCAAAGAATCACGTGTTAAAAACTTAATTAAATCAGTTTAACCGCTGAACCTGAGTATAATCATTTTGATTTACTAAATATTCATCATGTATAATTTAAATGTTTAGTTTTTTTTTAGATGCCTTAATTGAAATGTTTGGTATTTCTGCTAACCATATTGTCAACGCAGCGAAGAAACTTTTACAGTAGTAAATTTTAATTGTAGTTTTCTTAGAATAAAAAAATTTTTAGGTGATAAAACTTTACAGTGCTATTACTTTTCTGTTTGCTTAAAATATAATTTTATTTAGAGGAACTAACTAGAAGGTTTTTTTAAATATTAATATTATACACTTTTCAACCCGGGTAAGCATTAACGAGTTGTTTGTTATAATTAGTGATAAAAAATGACACCGGTACGTTTTTTTTTGGTACTTGTATAATATATATTTTTGTTTATGGTCATTATAAAAACCTGTGTTTGAATGTTGGGTAAATTTTAAAATTATGTTATATTATTTTAATTTCGAAAATTTGTTTCATTATTAACTTGCATAAATATTATCTCAAAACTTGGTACAAAACCCTTTGGGGAATTTCTAAATTATAGGGTAATTAAAAAAGTGTGGAATGTTGTTTCTTGCATAAATCAAATACTGTATAAAAACAAAATGGTTGCTTTATATATCTAATTGTAACACGTGCGTTTTTTTTTTGTTTACCAATAATCTTAAATTTTAGTTTTCTAATAGGGTAGTGCATTTAATTTCGGCACTTTTTTGTTTTTCCAATGTAACTTTTCATTGTATGGCCCGATTTTCATGTTTGATAGCTCATTTTGAAACTTTCACGATACTGCGTTGCGTCACAAAAGTTTCACTGTACGAAAGTAGTTTTTTTACTTAATTAAATCAGTTTTTAAAAAAAATGGAAAATCGTCGAAATTAAATGTATGCATTTAATTTCGGCACTTTACAAACAATTGATTGTTTCTCAGTCAAAAAATCATCATTTTCAAAAATTTTAAAGCCTATCATTATCTCCAGACAATTTTCTTTAATTTAAGCTTCTACTTTTTATTCAACGTGTAACTGGCAAAAAGTTACAGCTAAAACGCCAAATGGTATCAAAATAAGCAAAATTGGAAAAAAAGTGCATTTAATTTTGGCACTTATTAAAAGGACCCCCTTAATCGAGTTTAAGCGCAGTGCTATGACCCTACACATTTCAACGTTGTCTTTTAACTATTTATAACTACAATTTAACACCCGACCACTTAATTCAACCCGTTTTTACCTACAGCAATATGTGTGCCGAAATTACACTATTTTATTTTATAACGATTGCTCACCACAGACGCAACGTAGAACCACGGGGACTAAAAATTCGGAAAATAGACTAAATTTTACCAGGACAGTTTAATTTTTAAACCAATTTATTGCGTAATCATGAAATGCCCATGTTCTAAAAACGAGTAACAATTTTATTTTTTATAAATCACACAATTTCACATAAAAATATCATAACATAACAAATAAAAAGCTCACGACAGTCATCTACATATAATTAGCTCTCATTTGAGCTATCAAACGTCGTATTCCGTCCAGGATTACCAAAGATATAGTCCAAAATCAAAAATGCCCAATTGCGAAAAGTGCCGAAATTAAATGCACTACCCTACTTCTGTATTTTTTTAACAGTTTTAAATTTTGCTTTCTTGTATAGATTTGTTTAAGAATACAAAATACAAAATTTATTTGTTATCGCATCTTAAATGCGTAAAACGCGTTTGCAGTTTTTAAAATTTATTGTTGGTATAATGTTAGATTTAGAAGAAAATACAAACGTTATGATTTAATAAAAAATTTTATAATTCCAATAAACTCTTAAACACTTAAATTTAACACAGCATAATAAAACTACTATAATTCATTATGTACATTTTCTAGGTAACTTGTTATACATCTGTAATTGTCTCTACATTTTTATTACAAAAATATTTTCTGTTTTCATGTACAGCTAATTCTTTTTGGCTAAAAAAATAATGAACTTGTAATAAAATTGTCTGGGGCCTATTTCATAAAGACGTTTGTAAATTTTCATTTCACAAATCTCTGCCTATTTGTTCTAAATTACATGATAGAGGATATACTATACTGCGAATATTGATCGGTCAGCGGAGATCAAATGACGTGGCTGCGACCAATCAGCGCAGAGCAGTGCGCGCAGATGCTCCCTCTGAATTTAAAGTCGAAAAACCTTTAGCGTGTATTTTACAAAAAAAATAGGCGGAGATTTGTAAAATGAGAATTTATAAGGGTTTTTATGAAACAGGCGCCCTGGTCGCAGTTGGTCCAAAAATTACTTTGGTTTGTTTCTAACTTTCTTAAAAACGAGAATCAACAACAATACTGAAACATGTTGAGAAGTTCTGCAATTTTTGCACATCATTTTGTTTAAGAAACCTAATTTTTTTATATGTAAACTTTTGAGCTAACCGTATGAAAAAAGCTTGAAACGAAGCCGCAATTTTTTAAAAATATTTAAAGCATTGTTTTAACTCAGTTTCAGTATGCGGCAAGATAACGGCCCTCTACGAGGGCCCTCTACTTTTTCACCTGATAGGTCTCTGATAAACTGGTAACAAACTGTGCTATAGGTAAAATCCTCGTAGCTGCGATTTTTGCCTTTTTGTTTATTCCAATAATCGCTCAGATTTGTTTTTCGTCTTTCAAATCGATTAATCAGCGTAGTGGTAGCAGAAATAATGTATATAAGCACGCTCTACGAGGGAGAACTAAGAGGGGGCGCGCCACCCCGCACCCCGGGCGCCGCCCAACCGGAACAAGCCTCCTCCCGCCCCGAAACGCCAACAACACACCCGCATACTACTAAATAATCTTAACCAAAATCGAGTTTAAGCGCTTAAAAAATAAATTTAAACAAAAATACAAGCGTTGATTACAAAATGCATACAATAGACTTCTTTACACTAAAACCAATTAATATAAAATAATCTTATATTAGCAATGATTTTTTTTAAATTTTCATTAAAAACAGGTAAAAAGACGTGTTTTTTTTAAAAAAGGCGAAAATTAAATCACGCCTACGTTCTCAGCTACGAGTATTTTACCTATAAGGTAACATTCCTAATATCAAGAATACAACGTACACTAAATAATATTTACTATATTTTATGTGAGTTTTTTTAAGTAGTTTTTTTAAACGAACTTATGATATTTCCAATATATTTTTAGCGCATTTTAAGCATAGTTTTAATAATAAAAGTTCCAAACTTCGAATGAGGTTAATTTTGGGCATCGCCTAATATTTACGTTCAAATTGAGTTTGGACTACAGTACAAAACAGTAAAATGGCCAAAATTGAAAAAAAAAAACAAGACGTGGTTCTTGTTGTTTTCGCCGCGCATCTTTTTAGTTTCACAAATGAAAATATTTTAATAAAAAAGTGTTTAGTGTACCACCGGTGGCGTGCCCAAGGGGGACGGGGGGCCGCCCGGCCCGCCTCCGAAATTCGGCGAAGCCGGATTTTTTCGTAAGAAGTTTTTTTACGTTTTTTGAATTTTGGGAGAGAAAATTTTTTTTCTTAAATCCAGAAACTTTTCTGATGCCTTCCAAAAGCATATTAATAGTCAAAAAACCAAATGTTCCCCGCTTCGCGGGTAGTTTAAATTGACAATTTTCTTAGTTTTTCGATTTTAAATCGATTTTGCCGCTCAATAGTTGAGGCACACATGTTAAATAAAACTACTATAAACACTATTAACCTTTTATTAACGTTTTTAAAAATGTTTTAAATGTATAGGAATAAAAAACGTTAAATTTTCTATTAATTATCATTTGGAATTAAAATTTCTAGTGTATTTTAGCGCCTTAAATTAAAATTTTTCCCCCGGGGGGCGTTCTGCCCCCGAACTCCCCTGACAAGGGGCTCTGCCCCTTGACCCCGCTGGGGGGCTCTCGCCCCCAGACCCCCCATTTCCGGGGACTGCCGCGCCCCAGGCGCCCCTTCAGGGTTGTTTTTTACTCCCCCCAGACCGCCCCCGAAATGAAATCCTTCGAACGCCACTGTGTAGCACATATTTATAATGTACAAGCAAAAAATATTTACTATATAAAATTGCCTATTTTATAAAGCGGAAAAACGGTCAGTTTGTTTTTTTTATTTTAAAATAATGATTTTTTAGTGCAAAAATAGATTTTGTAAGAATATTATGAAATATTATTTTTATTATTTGCCAAATCTTTAGATTTTTTGTAAAAAACCTAAAAAAAACTCCATTGTTTTTTAACTAAATTTAGATTTAAGAAATTTTCAACAGCTGTAGTCTGTGGATTTTTAAAGTTATTGCAATTTAAATGGATTTCTATAAGAAATGGCGTGTTTGTTATTTAGCATCTCGTCACTAATTTTACGTTCTTTACGTGTATTGTGTGTGTGTTTTTTGTCTAAATATTTTAATATGAAAAACGAGCTTAAAGGTAAACCCAACGTGGCTGCAACAGTTGTTCGTTGGATTAAAAAATTTCCCCATTAAATAACCATTCAAATCACGGAATCTGACGTCACTTTATCAGCCAAATAGTTTTGATTTAATACGGAGTATTTGTTTGATGAAGTAACGTCAGATTTTCGTGATTTGAGTGGTTATTTAATGGGAGGCATTTTTTAATCTAAGGAACAACTGTGGCAGCCGCGTTGGGTTTACCTTTGGTTAATAATAACAAATAGTTTATACTTTTTAAATATTCTGTTATCTGTCATAATGGAACTGCCATCCAAACCTCCTTCTAAATCTGGAAGAATACAACGACCAACAAAAGGAAATGCGATCGCAAACGTATCTGGTTCGAATTTACTAAACAAAAATTATCAATTGTCAAATAAGTTCATATTCCATTAATAAAATAAAAATTTGAACGGTGATCAGGCGCTATTTGTCTTTCAGAATTTACTTTAACTGTTTTTGTTTAATCAACAAATATTCGTACGTAGCGGGAATTAAATTGTAAATGTTATATGGTCGCAAAAAAGCAAATGTTTACCAAATATGAACTATAGGCAAATAAAATCTAGCTGAACTCGATAATTCCAATATTTAATCGACTATTAAACAACAAAACTTTTTTTTTCTAATGATCAGATAACAGAATTAATATTATACTAAGCATAGTTTCTGCATAGTTTAATTCTACTGCTTTCATCGTTTCATTTTTTTCTTTTTTTCTCTTTTTCTATTTTTTTTATTTTTTTTTTTCATCAACAACATCAAATCTTCGACTTAATTGCCGCCAATATGAATTACAATGTAACAAAATATCAATGCACATAGCTATCTGATATGACTTTAAAGGCTCAAAAAGAGCGCTTATTTAAGTCAGTTTTAAAACTTTTCTTGAATGCATCCAAAGAATCCGACAGTTACTTGAGATAAGAGTAGCATACGTTCCAAGGGTAAGCACCCTATGAGCAAAAGAAAATTTTCTTGCATTATTCTGAGTTTAACAAAGGTTTAATAGTTAAAACCCGTATTTTAATATTATTTATAAATTTCCGAATTTAGAACCCAAGGTGCCTATTTTTTAAGGGCTAAAAAAGTTGGTTAATTTTTGTATATTTTGTAAAAATGTGGAATTAAAAAAAATTCTGCATTTTTATTTGTTTTTTTAAAAAAAACGTCATAACCGCACAATTTTAATGGGTCCCTACATGTCTGCATGCTAATTTTCGACATCAGCCAGATATAATTCAACTATAATTCAGCTTTAATCTAAAATCTCCGAAATTTAAAAATAATAATTTACTTAGAACAATCTTGACACAAATATTTCTGAACGATTTTGGCCCTCATGTATGCATATTTTAGACCAACTGTTGATGTAACGGTGGAACTTTCTGTAATTTCGTTAATAGTATCTATAAAATATTTTAAAACCCATAAATGATTTGTATAAACCACAAACTATGTGTAGTCCAGTAAGCGATTCTGTACTACCGCACGTATTTTATAATGTATTTTATCTAACCGATTTGCTTTACTAAGTTTTACTAAGTAAAGTAATTTGCGTATTTTAAAATTAGCGACGTTCCGCGAAGCGGAGCTCCACTTTTCAGAGCAGCAGAGCTATCCCCGGAGCTTCGCTCCGGTGCACGGCAGCTATCCCCATTTTTGCTTTTAATTTCACAAACTAAAGAGTAAGGCTAAAATTTTTTGTCAAAAATTTTTGTAAACAATTTTTTTTAAAACTGATTAAAAACGATAAAACTTGTTCTAAAAATCAAATAAAACAACAATTAACCCGTTTTTGTGATAGTCTTTTCTCCAGTTACCACAGTGAAACTTTGGTGCAACCGCGATGAAACCTTTGTTTCACGAGGATGGTATTTTAGTCTAACTATTGACGTTCGTAGACTTTAACGCGGTAAACTCTACGTATCATCTGTCCTATCTATGTGATACCTAATATGAATCCTGTATCCAAGGATAAAATTTTCATATTGCTACTCTACAGTTTTAACCATTTTAATTTGCTGGATCACTGCGTACTAATAACGCCGAAAATATAACCTACGCCTTAGGTACAAAAGAGTTTATTTACATACCACCCACAATGGCTAGACAAAGATGCCACATTTGTTAGACGAAGCTTGAAATCACTCATTCAAAGGCCAGTAACCAAAGTTCTCTCCGTTTTAAATAGCCGCAGTTTCGTAACATGGAATTAGAGGGTAAACTGAGTGACTTTTTTTTTGTTTTTGAATGCCCATTTTAGTGAATCGGTCTCCGTGGACAACAATAATTAAATGCTAAAGATAAACCCAACGTGGCTGCAACAGTTGTTCGTTGGATTAAATGATGCCCCTCCCTATTAAGTACCCACTCAAATCAGAAGAATCTGACGTCACTTTATCAAACAAATACCCCCTATTCAATGAAGAATCACGACGTTTAATTCCATGTACACAAAGGTCTCGAGCATATTTAAAAATAATTTGTATATGACGTTGGTTAACAAAAAAAAACATCATAACACACAAAAATAACAAACATAAAACATTTTTTTTAAAAAAAGATAGCTGGTTGTGGATATTTTGTTTCTTTCTCATTTTTCTGGTTTTATACAAATTATTTTCAATTCTTCTCGAGACCATTGTGCACATCGAATCAACCGTCGTGATTCTCCATTGAATCTAATTGGCTGATAAAGTGACTTCAGAATGTCGCTATTTGAATGATTGCTTCATGGGAGGCATTTTTTTAATTAACGAACAACTGTTGCAACCACATTGGCTTACCTTTAGTTATATCAAGAATATATAACACAAGAGAATGTCCGACTGTACACTAAATTTTTGACCAAAATTTTGCGAGAAAAGTCGCATTTTCGAATTTGTGTGCGACTTTTCTCGCAAAAATCCGCCATTTTCTGCAAGTTTTTCCGCGCTGCGATTTTTCACACAGTGTTAGTTTTCTCGCAGTGGGGACTGCGAATTCTTTCGCACTCTATGCTTCTTTATTCGCACTGCGATTATTTTCGCACTGCGAGCCTGGCCGCGCAACAAAAAAAATAAAAACAAAGCGGAGCGAAAATTTTGTGTTTAAATGAGTAAAAGTAGTTTTTTTTACCTTAAGATGTTAAAACTTTTAGTTTTAATAAAATAAAATCACTTTCGAACGTTTTAAAATTAAATATAACAAGTTTCGAAGTGTTTTACTCCTTTGAAAATGACTACCAGCGTCTGTATTTTTTTTTGTTGCGCGGCCAGCCTCGCAGTGCGAAAATAATCGCAGTGCGAATGAAGCAGCATAGAGTGCGAAAGAAGTTGCAGTCCCCACTGCGAGAAAACTAACACTGTGTTAAAAATCGCAGCGCGGAAAAACTAGCAGAAAATGGCGGATTTTTGCGAGAAAAGTCGCACACGAATTCAAAAGTGCGACTTTTCTCGCAAAATTTTGGTCAAAAATTTAGTGTACAGTCGGACATTCTCTTGTGTTATATATTCTTGATTATATTAACCACATAGTTATGTATTATTATCCACCTCTGATTTTAGTTCGTTTTCCTCATCGATTGCTGGGAAAAAAAAGCAAGGACATACAAACGTTCGTCTCACGCGCACACAGACCATTCATAAAATATGTTTTAGTAAAATTTTTAAAACTTTTGAAACTCGAAAATAACCTTTTTCATTTAAACTTTCTTCTGGTGAATCGGAAATGATGCAAGACGAAACTAAATTTGTTGAATCATTGTGTTTCAATGTTGTTGCAGATTGCGGAAAGTAACATTTTTCTCTTGAATTGACAATTTCATTTTTGTTTTGTTTTAATTCTCGTAATTTATTGCTTGGTGCAACTAAAGTTGAATTTTTTCCTTTTGAATTTACGGCTTTATTAGTTGTTGGTCCGATATTTGGTGCAATATTTACATTTGAATTTGTACAATACAAGATTGAAAACCCATCTAATTGTGTAGAGGATCTAAAAAAATTGATTTTGAAATAAAATTCTATAAAATAAATAAAGTAAAGATGTAGATAACAAAAGGAAATTATTTTGTGCTGCGATGTGAGCTTATAAAATTTAATAAATTTTGGGGCGTAAGTTAAGGAATTTCTGGTTCTGAGTGATTCTGACATAACTGATTCTAAATGTAACTGATAGCTCTCGAATAAACTATGAGTTTAATCTTTAAGCCCGACAACTACTCTAGGTGTGAGTCTTTTATAGGCACCTTGCACTAAAACTTAAAATAAACATAAGATATAGAACACACAAACATTGAACCTGTACGGAAAATACCGTAATTATGCAAATGTTCCCTGATTATTGATTAGTGGCGGCATTGACGGAAAATAACGCGGTTATGATAACATCTGTTGCCATATATTTTTTTTATTTTTACATGCAAATCTTAATTACACGTTTTAAAACAGACAATTTCTAATATAAACAAACATACATAATCAGTGTGATGTCATTATTAAACACCCCAGGGTTTCGTCTTTCGCCTTTCGTCTTTTAAAAAAAAAACATTTGCATGATTACGGTACTTTCCGTACAGAAGCAATGTTTGTGTGTTCTATATCTTATGTTTATTTTAAGTTTCAGTGCAAGGTGTCTATAAAACATTAAAAATATAAACAAAATCATTTTTTTAAAACTCTTACATATTTTCCTCTGAGTTTGTCTCTTTTAATTTTTTCTTTGGTACATTTGAAACATAAGAACTTTCAGGAGCTGCTGTGTTTAGTATTTCCAATTTTTTTATGTATAATTGTCGAGTGGTGGGAGTTATTGGTCCAGGATTGATTTTTTTCAACAGAAGAAGTCTCCGCAGTTCGGCGTTAGAAATATGATTTAGGTCTTTAATAATATTTTTTAATTTAATTTCTGAGAACACTAGTATTACCAAAAATATATAATATAACGAAAAATTTGCAACTCCTATATAAAAAAGTACGGAAAAGGTGGCCTTTATAATGAGCCTCTCCATTTAAATGGCACCCTCCCTCCATAATAATGGCCTTTTAATTGAAAGGAATATGCCGTTCGCCTACGTCACTTTACACTAAATGCGCACGCATCCTGCAAATGAAATAAAATGTTTTTTATTGATCCGCGCAGAATTGTGCTGAATAACGTAGGCGAACAGCATATTTTCCCGCATTAAAATGGCTACTTTGCCATTATTATGGAGAGTGTCATTTAAATGGAGAGGCTCATTATAAAGGCCACCTTTTCCGTACTTTTTTATATAGGAGTTGCACATTTTTCGTTATATTATATATTTTTGGTATTACGAGATAATCCTATATTCATAGGGCATAATTTTTTGTTTTTACACGATAGTGAAAACCCTCCCATTCAAAAGGAAATTGTTCAATGTTAAAGATCTTCACAGAGTTATGACCTGATAGAATCATTTCTAGCCAGTTGGACTGTGAAAAAATGGGGATTTTTCATCCATTGTTGATTCAATTTTTTCCCAAGCGCTAATTGGTTAAAAGTGATTCCAACAGTTCCTCCCACAACCATTCCCACAAAGCAAAACATATATGACGAATATTATATGACAATTTGAGGGCCTGAAAATCCTGACGTGAATCTTAATGATATAGTTGATTGTGTTCAGAACTCTAAAATTAAGGTCTTTGCACGGGACGCACAAAACTTATTTTAATAGTTTCTTCTAAAGACGAAAATACAAAACAGTTAAACAACAAAATGATCTTTTAAACCGAAATGCCATCAGGTATTGTGTAAGCACACTAAAAACCTTATTTTGAAATAACTTGGCATTTTCCAAAAAAGCCTTAAATTACAGAGATAATACTTTGAAACTGCAAATTTTAATTTTTTTAGGGCAGGAGTGGGCCGGCTACGGATATTTCATATGACCGCCTTTAACCCTGAATCAGCACTGTTGCTGGTATAAGGTTTTAGTCAATGGCCCCACCCCTTACAGGGGATTTTAGGCAGTGGCAATTTTGGTCCATAAATTAGCAGTTTTTGATTCTGAAGAATCGCCAAGCAGTCCATTATAATTGATTAAAATGGCTAAAACATTATTGGAACTGAAAAAATTCTCTTAAAATTAAAAATAAAGTGCTGTTTGTTTAATTTTTGTTTAGATTTATTTCGGTCGAGAGTTCGGTGGGGTTATCTGGTGTTGTGCTTATTTATAAATAAAAAAATAATTATAATGTAACTAAAACAACAAATTAACTGTTTTCAACGCATATTTTCGACGGATTCTATAGCTTTACCTTTTTGATTTTTTCTTGTCTTGTGTTACCTTGCTAAGACAACAAGCTAAAAGAACTCTACATTTTTGAATCACAAGGGCGCAGACATGCGAAAATAACCTATTCGCGCCCAAAATTTTGATCGTAAATTGACTTTATTGACTCTATTATTGACTTTATTTTCTCCAGCCATTCTAAGGTGAACTTTGCACTGTAGCCCTTTAACTATGTAATAATAACGTTATGTCAGAATCTAACGACTCATCGTCGACAATCGTCGAGATGGCGGAGAGCAAAAATTGTGCGAGCTGTGACAAGCCTTTGGGAGTATTGAATGTAGCGTGTATTCAATGTTACAACTGTAAGGACTTTTTCCATTTTCGCTGTCTCGGCTTAGCTAACTTTAAACCAAGTAGCTCAACTAAAAAGCTTCTGAAGCTCCCTGGTCGCAATTTTGCTTCTACTGCTTCAAATCATCATGTTCCCAACCGCATTTATGCCTAGATCTCAACTGAAACAGTCTAATATCAACAAAACCGCACAATCAGGAACTTTCCGTGCAGGAACTTTCCGATGAAATAGCCCAAAACAGCCTGGCTATTAGCCAAATTAGAACTTCGCTAAACCGCGACATTCCACTTCTCATGGACAAGCTAAACAACTTGGCTTCAGCTGTACAATCCACCCAAGTCGAGTATGTGGCTCCAACTGGGACTTACGCGGACGCAGCAAAAAAAGGCCTACGGCAAAATAAAGCTCCGGTCTACTATCAGTTAAAAGAAATACTCGCAGAGCAAGAAATGAAAACACAAGTTGTGTTCTCAAAATTTTGGGAAGGTAAGCTGGAAAAACCGTTGGATCTTTTTATTAACCATAAGTCGATGTTCTACGATCTCGGTTTGGACGACATGTGGCCACACGTTGCAGGAGCGGAACGTTTGGGCAACCAGCGCCCCGCCCACTTTAACCGTTTTGTAAAACTTACCATGTTAAAGCATGACGGCCAAGGCGCGTTGCACGCTGGACATCTTCTTCGGCGTTCGGACGAGCTGGCAAGCGATACAGAAATAAATCTACAATCCTTAAAACTTCGGGCGTCGATGCCATTGTATGAACGGAAAAATCGGACGAGTTTAAAAAGCTTCAAATGGAAGCACATAAAATGAACCGCAACTTGCGCGAAGACAGAAATGTCAAATGTAGTTTTCCGTTAGACAGGAAAAAGGAAAAATCGTAGTTGTAAAATTTGTAAAAAATGAGAAACAAGTGGCATAGGGAAAAACAACCCTTACAGTTAAACTCCTAGCAGGAAGGAGCACACTTAGTTTTTTTGAAAGAAAAAAGATTTTTTGAATAATTATCTAAATTGCATTTATATAAATGCTCGCAGTTTAAATAACGTTTGAAAACAAAACCAATTAATTCACTTATTAAGTTCTAAAAAAATTTCCAATCTAAATTTTACAGAAACTTGGCTAAATAATGAAACTACTGAGGGTATGATAAATTTAAATGAAGTTTTATTGGCGGAAAAATTTAGTAATTTAGAAATAGTAGTAGTTGACATTGTCGATAAGGAGCCATCTCGAAACATCTGTTACTATAGGCCTCCTAATAGTACTAGAGAATATCGGAATTGTTTTGTGAAGCATTATCGAGTTTACCAAATGTGAATTATCCTGTTGTTATAACAGGTGATTTTAACATACCAGTAAGATTTTGGCAGGAAGATTACACTTCAAATATTTATTTGTGGAATCTAAACGTTTTTATACAGGAGTCTTTTACGCAAACAGTTTTTGAACCAACCAGAGGCGAAAATTATCTTGATCTGATTTTTTTTCAACGAAAACTTTCATATTTTAAGTACAAAAATTACAGAACCGTTATTTAACAGTGATCATAACACTATTGAATATCTAATTAAAGGGAGTTTAAAAACGAAGACGGTTACAGAAACTTATCTAGATTTTGACAAAGCTAATTGGCAAGCCATGAATGATTTTATAAATTTGGTAGATTTCATAGGTCTTTTTAAATCAAGCGCAACTGTTGAAAATCATTGGCGCATAGTAGTTTTTAAAATCGAAGAAGCAAATAAAAAATTTGTCCCATTACGTATAAAAACACAAAAAATTTGCTTATCCACGACATATAGAACAAATTGAACAAAAAAAAAACTTTATAAATTGCGAGAAAATCTTGTTTTAAAAGCGCAGTATAATAGATTAAACGGAGAATAAAAAACTAAAATCAATAAATATAATGAGTCCAAAGAAAATAAAATACTAACATCAAAAAATAGAAATAAATTATTTCAACATGTACATAATCATCACAATAATAAAAACGGAATAGCACCGCTTTTTGATGAAAATAACGTGTTAACCGATGACCCAAATAAAAAATGTGAAATTTTTAGTTCGGTTTTTAGTAAGAATTTTGTAAACCATGATGGTTTCATTCCAACCCTGGACACGCAAATTAAAGATAATTCATCATTATCTAATATTAATTTTAGTAAAAGAATAGTGTTAAAAACTTTGAAAAAACAAAAGAACAAAAAAAGCAAAACTCCTGACGGACTTCCTGCTATACTGTTTCGGAAATTGGCTCATAGTTTGGTGGAACCACTAATGACAGTATTTAAAGTGTCATTTCGTACCCACAAACTTCCTCCAAACTGTTCACAGCTCATTTTAAGATTAGAATAAAGCTATTGAAAAAGATTTAATAGTTGATACTGTTTATGTTGATTTTAGTAAAGCTTTTGACACTGTTTCATATAAAAAATTACTCTCAAAACTCACAGCATATGGAATTTGTGGTGATTTACTAGCGTGGATTGCAGCTTTTTTTGCTTAATTGTAGTAAAAAAATTGTTAGTCAAGAAAGCGTATCCAATGCTTCCAAAGTTTTATCTGGAGTCCTCCAAGGCTACGCTGCTACAGCTAAATCGGCTTTTAAAGTGTTAAATATAATTTTGCGCTGCTTTCAGACAAAAAAACGTATCCGCCTTATTAACCGCCTATAAAGCATATGTGAGGCCTATTTTGAAGTACTGTTCTTCAGTCTGGTCTCCATATCTTCTAAAAAATATCGATGCATTAGAGAAGGTACAACGGACATTTACCAAAAGATTATTTTTTAAGTGTGGCCTTAACTGTAACCTTAATTATATTGAACGTTTACGCTTTTTAAATATTAAATCGCTTGAAGAACGTAGGATTCATTTTGACCTAAAACTTTGTTTCTCTATTGTAAACAATCTTAATAATTTAACGTTTTCACAGTTTTTTACATGGGGAGATTACACCGGTCGAAATGATCACACTCAAAAATTAAGAATTAGGAAATCAAAAAAAGAAATATTCTTTCATTCATTTCCTTTAAGAGTAGCCCGGTACTGGAATGCTTTACCGCAAAAAATAATAAGTGCCCAGTCATTTAAAAGTTTTACAAATCAAATAAAAAGCTTTAGGCACCTTGCATTGAAACTCAGTTTATACATAAAGTATGCAATATACATAGTCGTAACCATAATGGATAATTACCGTATCTCCTACTTATCTTTCGTAGTATGCAAATCAACCGATCGAAATTTCGCGCGCTTTTGAGGGTTGATCTGCATACTACGAAAGATAAGTAGGAGATACGGTAATTATCCATTATGGTTACGACTATGTATATTGCATACTTTATGTATAAACTGAGTTCCAGTGCAAGGTGCCTTTAAATTTGATAATTTCACTAAATTTGATAGGTGCATGTAAAGTAGCCTTTTTTGCTCTGTGTATCCTTCCTTTTATTTTTTTATATGTTATTGCATTAAATTTTGTGAATTTCTTTTTAAAAATAATAATAACAAGTATATTTAAAAGACAATATTTTAGTGGTTTATGTTTTGTGAAAATTTTGTTTCATGTAATTTTTCTTTTCGTTATGACTGACTGATTGATAATCTTTTCCATTACGTGTTTACCTTTCTCATTCAAATTTTATTGAAATGTATTTGAAGCAAAATAAAGGCTTTTTATCTTATCTATCTTATCTAATGATTTTTAATTCTGCTTATTTTTTTAGAAATAACTGCAGTTAACTCTTGTTGATTGCTTTATTTTTATAACGGTTGCAAATGAAAAAATAAAAAAATAAACTCAACATTAAAAGGCAGTTTCTAATTTTCAGCGCGCTGAAAAATCATTTTTTAAACACGGTTAAACTAAGCGGGAACGCTTTTTTTAGTCAGCCAAACAGTTTTAAACGAGTTTTTTGTTTTTCCTAAGCCTAAGCAAAACTTAAAAATCAAGCTGAACTTTATCATGATAGAGTTTCAGATTTTTCAGCGCGCTTAAAATTACCATTAGCGCGCTAAAAATCAGAATCTGCCTTAAAAACAAACTGGAAATCGACTTATCTTTAAAAAAAAGTAAAAAATAAAGGGTCAATTGAAATCAATTTCTGTTGACGGATTTTATTCAAAAACCTTTGTTTGTTAGATTCGACTCTTCAAGACAGTTTGTAAGTTTAAGAAGTTTACTGACTGGGTAAGACGTCTAACCCTAAGTAGGGGACCTGTAGCCGTCGAAATCCTTAAAGAACCGGACCAGGTTATGAGAACTTGGAACCCATTAAAATTGGTTTTAACTTAGGTTTACGCTTTTTTTATAGCTGAAGCGGGCCGGCGATGGATATTCCATATTGCCGCCTACCACCCTATATCAACACTGTCGTTAATGTAGAATGTTAGTCAAGGCCCCACCCCTATCAGGTTTACGCTTATAGTTTAGGCTTTAGATGTAGGTTTAGTAAATTTTATCTCGGCTCTAAGATCCTAATTTACAACTAGCTCCGAATTTCCTACTTTGGCTTAATGTTCCAGGTCAAAATACCCTCGGCTCCATTAACCCCAACTCGCTGAATGAGCACATGGCTGGGAATTTTCAATTTAGTTGTTAATTTAGTTATTAGTTTAGCTTATTTGGTAATTTTATTTGAATACACCTTAGTGTGTAAATGATCAACCGGTTAGTTTAGTTATTAGTTCTGTTTATTTAGTAAATTTTGTTTGAATTCATTTTAGTATGTAAATGTAAATGTAAAGCAACTGGTCTTTGGCCTAATTGAAATTTTCTTCGTAATACGGCAGAATGGACCACAATTCGTATAAATTATATGTGACTGTGACGTATTAAACTTTTAGTACCACTACATATGCACTGAGGAATGATTAACAGTCACGTGTATTTTAAAACGACTCTCGCTCATTTCGTTGTAGAAACGACGTGTTAGGGTTGGTTCATACTTATGTAAAAACGTTTTTACATACGTTTATACGCTGATTTTGTCCTTTGGACTTTGTCCAAAGGACGTTTTTACATAAGTATGAACCAACCCTTAGAAGATTTTATAAGCGAACCTGTTGATACCGGATGTTTTGATGTTGTTTCAGAATGGGTGGACAAGGGATGATAATTTTTTCGTAATTTGTCAATTGGGTTTTTATTTTGATTTAATTGTCGTAATTTTTTTCGTGGTGCAATTAATGTTGAGTTGTTTTTCTTTGAATTTGCATTTGAACCATTGCTGGGCTCAGTTTTTGGTACAATGTTTTCATTTGAATTTGTACACCACCAAGATAAAAAATCATCTTTTTGTGTCGCTGAAGATCTAAAAAATATTTGTATTAATGAAATCTAATTAAAAAAATAAATCATCAAATGAAGTGCATATTTTATAGTTAGTATTGGCTAATAACGATCGTGAAAACACTCCCAAACAAAAATTGTTCAATGTTAATAATCTTTACAGAGTTATAACGTTATAGAATCACTTTTAGCCAATTGGTGCTTATGAAAAAAGGAGATCTTTCATCCATTGGAGATTAATTTTTTTCCCAAGCACTCATTGGCTAAAAGTGATTCTATTAGCTCCTTCCACAACCATTCCCACGGAGCAAAACATATATGACGTGATCACAAATACTATATGACATTTTGAGGGTACTTAAAATCCTGACGTTATAAAAATTAGCAGGGTTTTACAAAAAATTTACAAAAAAGTTTAAGGAATTATATTTCGATTGAAAACTACACTCGACTTAATTTTGGTGAATTTTCATATTGCAATAGTTAAGTAAACAAACATAATTTTTTAGTTAAAGAGCTGCATTTAAATAATCAAGAATACTTTACCAATTGTAATTGTAATATTTTTTGTTTTTCAAGTAAAGTTAAAAATAGAAAAAAATTGAGAAAAAACTCTGAATAAACATGAGACAAACTAAAAATTTTTACGAAAATTCCCATGGCTTTCTTAAAATAAATACCCCTCCAAAAATTCACTGGCGCAGGAAGAAAACTGATAAAAAATTATTTTATTTTAAAAAAATTTCAAGGTTAAAGGTGCGGTATACTAAATCATAACGCATTTTTTTCGCTTGAATTTTGGTATCAATCGATGCGTCAGGTTACACTGAGTAAAAAATTGTATTACAAATAAAAATTATTTTGCAGCGGTTGTCCAGATATTAACAAGAATATCGCTTGGTTATTCCAGATAATTTTTTGTTTTTTACCAAACACCAGCCACTCTGTGTTTTGTTTGTTTACGTTGGATTTTGCAAACGCATTCTTTCTCGTAAAAATTCAGATGTATTTAAAATATTTTTATATGCAAATTTTGCTATAAAAAGATGCAAAACTTTTAATTATGCTAATTTCTGTGTCTTTTTATTTATTATATTGCAGTTATAATGTGTTATTTAAAAAAACGATATGATGTATTTTGAGTTCAGTTCAATATTGGCAGGTGTTTTTTTAATCTCTCATCGGGCGTACATATTTACTTTTGTTTGGCTGACTGAGCGGCAAAAAAAACCGGTGGAATAATGAAGCGATAATATCTCGACAACCGTTGAAAATTCTTTTTTTTTGAAATACAATTTTTTACTCAATGAAACCTGGCCCATCGATTTATACCAAAAACCAAGCGCAAAGAAATACAAAATGATTTAGTATACCGCACTTTTAAAGTTA